>CAUOFW020002836.1:988013-1096344 GCA_963454935.2 Ilex paraguariensis
ACAATCAACATTTACTCAAGTAAGCTCTTTCACTTTCAATTGTTGAATAATCTCATTAAACTTGCTTTGATTAAATGCAACTAAAGTAATCTATTGACATATCCTACAGGGAACCTTTGCTTGCGACACAGGGACATACTTGAGAAAGGATTTTAGGTCATCTTTGAGTTAATTTTGAACCTTAGTCATTGCTTCTACAAAATTATATCCCTAGTTAGCCATGTTTGAGCCTTCAATGAATGATGATTTTTTTTTTTGAAAAACCCATATGATAACCGAGTCACACAACAACAAAAATAAAAAAAAAATACACTTAACATACCTTGCTATTCAATTTTTTCTTGCACCCTCTTATAAATTGGTATGACATAGAAAGGCAAGAAAAAATAGAAAAGAAGATGGTGGCTACTGTTCAACGAAGAATCGAAAAAAAAAATGAAAGAAAGAAATACCATTTCTAGGCAAAAGACTGAAAAGCAAGAAAGAGGTGTGCTACATTAAAAAAGGGGATATCTTTTGAATACCATTGACGTCATTTCATTAGCCACTAACCTTTGGCCACATTACAAC
Organism: Ilex paraguariensis; assembly: GCA_963454935.2. Lineage (NCBI taxonomy): Eukaryota > Viridiplantae > Streptophyta > Magnoliopsida > Aquifoliales > Aquifoliaceae > Ilex > Ilex paraguariensis. The sequence goes on from CAUOFW020002836.1 coordinate 988,584, forward strand.
CTATAGAAAGTCCTAATTGATCTCAAGTCTAATGCATGTGTGCTGTCGACCGAAAACTGGGGTATGTTAAATAGTATTTCTTTAATTGCATTGATATTCTTCCATGAGATTATGCCAAGAACATGATTAGCCTACTTTCTTAAGACTTTCACTCCCTTTCTAACTGTGCATGTGATTCTTCGATTGACCATTCTCTGATCACATGCCCTTTGGGAGACAAGTCATTATAATCGGAATGAATTTTTTGCTGAGAGCATTCTAAGAGAGATTTGAGAAATCAAAGCTATCCATGGAAGGTGATAAAGTAGAATGTTTGTTATATAACAATTCTTGCTACTAGAATGATCATTCCTACTACACAAGGAATTCCAAATACCAATGTAACAAGTGTTTATTTTTGTATAGAGTACGTACCAATGACAGAGAAGTGTTCGGGAAACAATTCAAAATTAAGAGATGTGTGCCTCAATGATTCTGTTGCTAACTCATTTTGACAAGAAATCTTACATATACACATCTTTTAATTGGAGTTTGTAGGTAGCTTCACTGGAAACCTTCACGAGACAAAACTCGTCCACTAGGGATCACCTAGGGGTTTAACGGCTTATTGCATATGCTAAATGCAATCGTGTTATCTACGAAAGTGATTTTATTTTGTTATGTTGTTTATTACTAGGGACTAGTAATATTTAGGGTGGGGGGTGTGATTAACCCTAATTAAGGCATAATTTAATAGGTAAATTGTGTTAGTTGAATAAAGTTAAACTAGTCAAAATAAATCAAATTAGAATTAGTGTGTGAATAAAGGATAATGCATTAATTGTTGTTCTTTTCAGGATTTTGTGCGTCAAAGCTACAAACTACTGGGGAGCCAATTGCATTAAAGCTACAAACTACTGGGGTGCCAATTATCAAAGCTCAAAACAAAGGGGGATCAAAGAATTCAAGGCCACCTAACAAGATTTTCAAGTCCACCTAACAAGATTCAAAGCCACCTAACAAGACTCTTCAAGTCCACCTAACAAGATTCAAGGCCACCTAACAAGACTTTCACCCTCCCTTGTTGCCTATAAATACCACCCCTTAGAACTTGTAAAGCATTCATCTTTTGGTAGTGGAAAACCCTCCAAAAGTATTATTGCTTTCCTTATTGCTTATAGCTTTCTTTAAGTATTGCTTTCTTTTATTGTATTCTTGCTTCCTTTTAATTTATTGCTTTCTTTTACTTTAAGTATTGCTTTCTTTTATTGTGTTATTGCTTTCTTTTACTTCCATTGATTGAGCTTCCTTCTTCCCTTAGAGGAGTGAAACTCTTCCACTTTTCTAGAGCTTTACCAAAGCCGTGAAGGGTGGAACGTGATTCACTCATTCTTTGTCGAAGATCGGCTCCTTGTGTAAAATGTGTTACCTTGTAACTCCTCTACTTGGAGGGATGAGCATCACTCACTTTTCTAGTTTTAACAAAGCCATGAAGAGTGAGTAGTTTCTCATCCAATCTTTAGTAAGAGGTGGTTATCCGAAAGTTAAATTTATGCAATTCGTTTATGCTTAGCTTTAGTCTTTATTTTTTCATAATGTCTTCTCATCATATTGTTGTCTTTATTTTAAGCATGAATAGCTAAATCTCTTAGTTGGCAAAACCAAGAGGAACCTCCACTTGGGTATACCATTTCAACTCATTCTCCTCCCCTCTTTCAGAGTTCAATGGTTCAGTTTGACTGGGTTGAGGGTGGATAACTTGGTGAGTCTTTGATATTCCGTAGGCCTAGTCACGGTTTATGCTTAGATACTCACCAATCTTACCCCAAGCTTCTCATGAATCAATCGTTCATTCATGCTCTGTTGGAGGAGGGTTTCGGGTTGAGACGATATTCCTATTGGAGTGACCTCTTGAATTTGCCAACATTTGTTTCTCATTTTACTAGCATCAAAACAACTTCACCAAAACAACTTCCAAGAATCAAAGATTTTACACTTTCTTTCTCCCAAAATCACCTCCCCTCGGTTTACTTCCTCCCCGTGGAAACGACTTTGGAATACCACTAAGTAAAACACGATCCGCGAAAGTCTCCTTGCGCTTGGGGAGCACTTTTGTTCACACATACTCACATTTGAAATCTCATTCATCCACCATTCTGTTGCCCTTTCTTTTGACATCATCCCTAGGAGAGTGACACTCCCCTTTATTCATATACTATATATGCTAAAAGGTGATGTTTATAGGTTAGCAAACAACAATGAAATTTGTCAAGCAAAAATGAACCACTCTGCATACTGTCTGGGGAATACGTTAAAACCTGGGATGGCATTCAAACATCGACTCTTGTCTTCTGTGATGGGCGTTCAAACACTAACTAGAGTTTGAATGTAATACTCAAGTGGCTTTTGTCTTCCATAGTGAAGAGTTGCAACTTGCCATGTGTCATCACCCTAGCACTCTTCAGGGATCCTCAAATAATTCAAGATAGCATTCGAACATGGATTCAAACCTTGTACTCAAGTAGCTCTTTGTTTTCCTTCCCAGGGAATAGCTGCAACACGCCCTATGCCATCACGCTAGCACTATTTTTGGGACCCTTAATTATTCTAGATGGCATTTGAATGTGGATTGGCGTTCGAGCATGAATGCATCAAACTTCTCCAATTTTCTTCCAGAACACGCAGGTGTTGGATGAAAGCTTGTTGTTTATTGACTTTAGGCCCTTGTACAATCTTTTTCCCTGAAATGTCATCATTCAAATTCTATCAAAGCATAATTAGTCTTATACAAGCATAGTAACTTGCTAATTTTAACTATTCATAAGTCTCTACAAAAATTCCTGTCATTTTAGAGCGACCATTCCTAACTACATCAAATACATTGATTAATTTCAATGGAGTCATGAAATTTTAATTTGGAAAGTATGTTATTAGAATTGAATGTGTTTGATATTGCTAAGCAACCTAGGGAGGAAGAAGAATTACGTGAAGTAAACTGCATTGAGTCATTAACTCAAAATATGTTTGAAAATGCTTGTACAAAGAAAGAGTCACATGCATTAGGGTCTGTAAATAATGTTGAGTCTGTAGATATTTATACTATTGAAACATGGATTCCAAACTTTGAAGAATTATTACCTTCTATAACTAAGTCTATGTAGTCAAGTGTTGTAGTCCCCAAACCAGAATTAAAACCTCTTCCAACTAACTTGAAATATATCTTCTTGGGGGAGGATGAAACTCATCCGGTGATAATATCTTCAAAATTGTCAAAAGTCCAAGAAAAATATTAATCAGATTTTTAATAAATTATCAAAGTGCAATTGGTTGGACGGTAGCAGATATAAAGGGAATAATTCATCTTCTATGTACTCATCGTATATACTTGGAAGAAGGCTCTAAACTATCCCGACAACCACAAAGAAGATTAAACCCAAACTTGAAAGAAATAGTTTGGGCTGAAGTGCTTAAACTATTAGACACTGACATTATATATTTTATATCTGATAGTAATGGGTCAACCATACACAGGTAGTGCCTAAAAAGTCTAATGTCACAGTAGTGATAAACCAAGAAAATGAATTAGTCCCTTTGCATTCACTAGTTGGTGTATGTGTATTGAATATCAAAAATTAAATTCTCTCACCAGAAAAGATCATTTTTCCCTACCATTATTGGACTAAGTATTGGAAAGAATAGTCGGACATGCATATTATTGTTTTTTGGACATGTATTCCAACTATAACCAGATTGGAAAAGCAATTGAAGACTAGAAGAAAACTACTTTACATGTCCTTTTGACACTTTTGCTTATAAAAGAATGTCATTTGGATTGTGTAATGCTGCAGGCAGTTGTCAACATTTTGTGTTGAGCATTTTTAGTGATATAGTGGAGCGATTTTTGAAAGTTTTTATGATTGATTTTTTTGTATATGGTGATTCATTTGAATTTTATTTAGAAAATCTTGAAAAATTCATTATTCGATGTGTGGAACAAATCTTGTTTTGAATTGAAAAAAGTGTCATTTTATGGTCACACAGGGCATTGTTGTAGGACATGTAGTTTCGGCAGAGGGAATTGAAATTGACAAGACAAAGATTGATTTAATAGCCAATCTTCCTCCACCTAACACTATAAATGATTTTTGAACCCTTCTAGGACATGCATGATTCTATTTAAGATTCATAAAGATTTTAGTTTGATATTCAGACCAATATGTAATCTTCTATATCAGGATGTACCATTTGATTTAAATGACGTATGTCAATAAACATTTGATAAACTTAACGGTGCTTATTTCTGCACCAATAATGGAACCTCCTAATTGATCTTTACGTTTTGAATTAATGTGTGATGCTAGTGACTATGCAGTTGGAGTTGTTTTAGGTCAGAGGAAAGATAAAACAACCCTATGTGATTTACTATGCAAGCAAAATTCTGAATGATACACAGATGAATTATTCTATCATAGAAAAAGAATTGCTTGGTTTAATATTTGCTTTCAATAAATTTTGCTCATATTTGTTGGATCCTCAATTTTTGTGTTCATTGATTATGAAAGCTTGAAAGATTTGTTTATCAAGAAGGATGAAAAACCACGTCTCCTACGATGGATACTATTGCTTCAAGAATTTAATATTATCATTAAAAACAAAAAAGAATTTGAAAATGTGGTTGTTGACAATTTATCAAGGCTGAATCATGATACAAAAGAAGAGTTGATACCAATCAAATAAACTTTTCCTGATAAGCAATTGCTTGTGGTAACAGAAGTACCATGGTATGCTGATATAACCAATTATTTAGCCACAGGTATTATTTCTTCTCATTATATTTGCACCGACAAGAAGAAATTTTTAAATGAGGTACACAATTTCTTTTGGGAAGATCTCTATGTGTTTAAGTACTGCAAAGATCAGATAATAAGGTATTGTTTATCCAATCATGATATAGGTTAGGCCATTTAATTTTTTCATTTTGAAGCTTGTAGAAGGCACTTTTCTTCAAAGAAAACTTCTGCTAAAATTTTGTAGTGTGGATTTTATTGGCCCGCTCTTTTTAACGATATACATGTGTTTTGTACAAATTGTGACAGGAGTCAAAGAATGAGAAATATTTCAAAAAGAAACACATAGTGCCTTTAAACTCTATCTTAATTATTAAAAATTTTCGTTGGGGCATCGATTTTATGGGACCATTTTCCCATCTTTTGGACATCTATACATTTTGGTTGTCGTTCATTATGTTTCCAAATGGGTAGAAGAAATTACTTGTCGGAACAATGATCACCGCACAGTGATCAGATTCTTAAAAGAAATTTTTTTATCTAGATTTAGAATTACTCGAACCATTATAAGTGATGGGGGTGCACATTTTTGCAATAAAATTTTTGAAAATCTAAAGGAAAAATATTTGATTTCACATAAAGTATCTACACCTTATCATCCCAGACAAGTGGACAAGCTGAATTAGCACATAGGGATAAAATATATTTTGAAAAAACCTATCAAACTAGATCACAAAGATTGATCTTTGAGACTGACTGATGCGCTTTGGGCTTGCCGAACTACATACAAAACTATTTTGGGAAGGTCTTCTTATTGGCTAGTTCATGGTCAACCATGTCACTTGCCTACAGACTTGGAAAATCGAGCATACTCAGCAATCAAAATGATGAATTTTGACATTGACAAATCCAGTGAATCTTGCAGACTTTAGATAAATGAATTAAAAGAACTAAAAAATGAAGCATATGAAAATGGAAAGATTGCTAAGCCCAGAATTAAACTTTTTCATGATAAGAATATTGTGTAAAAGTTCTTTGTACCCTCTCAAAGAGTTTTGTTATATAATTCAAGGCTCCGCCTTTTTTCTGGAAAGTTGTGATGAAAATGGACAAGCCCTACATTGTTAAACAACTTTTTCAACATAGGCCAATTGAAAATTGAAAATTCATTAAAAGGAAATGTTTTCAAAGTGAATGGACAAAGGCTTAAGCCATATCATTATGGGTTTGTTCAAAATGTGGATTCCGTTCAATTAATGGAACCAGAATATGCGTCTTGAGAAGCTATTATGAATATTTGATTGTAAATAGTAGTACTAACTTTTGTTGTTTGTTTTAAAGATTAGGTTTTTGCACTATGAGTTTGTCTCGCCTCTAGATCTTATTAACAATTTTCTATAATTTTATTTAATAATGTTATACATTGAAGACAATGTTTAATTTAGGTTAGGGGGAGGGAAAAATTCATATTCGTCTTTGTGATTGGCATACGTTAAAAAATCGGATAGTGAGTCTTTTCTAAATTATTTTTGAAAAGAAATTAAAAATATTTTTTAAAAAATGGAATTTTTTTTTTTTGCTTTAGTTTGGGCATGTTACACCTTTTTTTCAAAAGATATACACTATTGGATCATATCAAAAGCGGTTGTAAGAAAGTGAGAAATTTTTGGTAGTCAACCAAAACCTTTGTGTTGGAAAAGCTCCTTTGCCGAACACCAATGAGTAAATAGACTCAGTGGTTGTGTAATGTGTAGTCGATCAATGCATATGAGAAAATTTAATTAATGTGCTGAATCAATTTCAGGTTGAGCAATAGATCGTCTCAAGTAGATTAAGTATGACAGAGTAAGGATTACATTGAGATGTCATCCTATTCTAGTCTAGTGCTTTCAAGATATGTGCGACGAGAAATTAATTTCACTGATGTTCTCAATTTTTAAAATTTTGATTAAAACTATTCTGATCAAAGTTGTATAGTCATTGGATGAGTACGAATGTATATAATTATAATTTTGTATGTTAGTATATTTTAAAGTTTATTAGATAATTAATTTGTAAATGTTTGAATTTAAACTGATTATCTATAAGTGCAAGGTGGAAACTAAAGCTGAAAACCTGGAGAAGATCAAGGGTCAACAGTTAGGAAGCTTGAGCAAATTCTAGAGGATCAGCACTGTCCGAACGGTGCTGATAGCGTCTGGACGATACTGCCCAGTATAAAAACCACAGTTCATGAAACTGAACAGTTTAGCAGTTCCCTTGCAATAGAATTTCAAAAAACTTGTAGATTTCTACACCTTATTTCTTCATATTTGCTTCACCCATAAGTTTTTCTTCAATTCTACTCTGATTAAATACATACCCATCATCCTTTACAGGTTTTTATCGAACAAAAAATCCTTGAAATCTCATATTGAACAAGAAATTCAAAGTTCATGGATCCAAGAGCAAGAACAAGAGCCCTATCAAGTCGAGCAAGGCAAGGAGCCTCTGCACCGCCTGATGCAGTCCCGCAGCAAGAAGAACAACCCTAGGGTCATAATTTATTGGACACTATTATGTTTGAAAGCATTGATCAGCAAGTTTGGCATGATATTTTTATTCTAAGCCTATTATTGTTGAGAGACTTGTCATATATGAGGATTTTGAATAAATTGGGGTTAGGCAAAATCTAGCAGCACGGGGTTGGCTTAATTATGTGAAATTGGTAGGTCCTGCTTATGAATGTTTAGTATAGGAATTTTACAATAATGCAAGGGAAACTAAGCCAATGCAATTTTGTGCTTATGTTAGGGGAGTTGTGTTTCAAGTTACATCGGCTACTATTGCTAATTTTTTGAATCCTATGCCAAGGCATCAGCATCCCCTGTGTCCCTATAGCACATTGCATGATATGACTACCATTGGGATTGAGTTGAATGGGAACTCAGAGTTTGTCTGGATAGACTAAATAACTATATCAAGTAAGGGGACCTGACTGAAAAATACAAAATCTTGAATTTGATCACTGCGAACAATCTATTGCCCTAGTCTTAGAAAAACCAAATCTATATTGAGAGCTTATTTTCTGTATCCCTTTGGGATAGGAGACACTATTGACTTGCCAATGTTGATAATGGATCAAATGATGGTCATTGTTAAGACTAACAAGCCCTCACTCATTTTTGTTGTTCTAGTATCTGAGTTATGCAGGATGAAATGAGTAATTGCAGATCCAGCATGGTCAACCGTGGAGCATTTGGCACCATTGGATAAAACTTCACTAGTAAAGAGCCATGGAGGGCAAGAAAAAGGGCAACAAGAAGCACCACTAGAACTACATGTAGATCCATTCCGAGATGGTGCAGATTTTCAGCCACTAGAAGAGCCCTCGCAACCAAAAGAGCAGCCTCCACAACCTAAAGAGCGCCTTACATTCTAGTTGATGATCGAACTGGCTGCCAGATTCTATAGGGATTAGAGACTCGCATGACTCAATTGGATCAAAGGATGGCTAGCCATAAAGAAAATGATAATGAAATCTTGAGGCTACTTAGAGGGCAATACAATGGTGGCCCGTAGCCTAGTCACTAGAGTTTCTAAATTTCCTATGCTCTTTCTACTCTTACCAAACTTTTGATTATGCACTTTGTTTTGGTTTGGATGTTTTGGATAGTTGTTTTGATTTGGTTTTAACTAATTTGGTTAGTTTGTAATTTTTCTTAAATTTTGTTGTGCTAGGATACTTATTACATATGATTCACGATATGAATTACATTATCATTCTAATACTTTGTAGGTATAACTGTAACCGGATTACGCGGGACTTTCATACATTGTCTGTACACATTCTCTATATTTTCATAGAAAACTATTATCTTGAGGACAAATTAATTTCTTATTTAAAAAACCTTTTGAAATATTATGATCCTTCATGAAGCTAAAATGTATAGTGGAGATATAGAACCTATGTGCAAATTTTGAACCAATATTCCTTGGAGAGATTTTTTTATGTTTACTCGAGTAAGAAATTCAGTTCAACAGAGAATTTCTTTGAATAATCTCATTAATTCTTGTTTTGATTAGCATTCGTCAAATGACATGTTAACAATCTCTTCCGAAATCTTTATGCAAATTATGCAGGTGCATGAATTCTTGAAAATAATCTTAGGCCATTTGTGACTTTATTTTGAACTGATGAGTGGGTTTATACATACGAATTAAGTATTTTCGGTTTGATGAAATTGCAAATTTTTAATTATTTTATGTTCATTTTTATTTATTTTGTGTGTTTTGATGTTATTTCATAGGGATGATAGTTTGGAAGGAATCATGATCAATTGGAAAGAAACAAGGTCAATTTGGAGCCAAAATAGTGGATTTTTGGAAGAGGAAGCTAAAGGGCATTTTTAGGCCAAAAAGGGGGGTGCGCCCCTGTGCCAACCTGCTATCCAAATGGTGTCCCTTCATTGATTTCTGGTGCCCCCGCGCTTGTGTTGTCAGTGGCGCGAATTTTGACTTGTTTGGACCCAAAATTGGACTCAAAAGCTACATATATGCTATGGTTTTTGTGGGGATGAGATATACTGACTTTTGGGGGCTGAAAACATCTAGAAAACCCAAGGATTTGGAAGAAAATTGAAAACAAGAATCGAAGGAATCGACACGAAGAAGATTAGACTTGAAGGCTAAAGAAGGATTGAAGATTGCACCAAAGTTTTCACTATTTTCTCTTACTTTTACTTCTTGATTTTCTAAGATGTTGTTTAATTTAGAATGATATTTTTCAATTACATTATAAACTAAGTTCTTAGTAAGATTGCGACGGAACCTATGTCTAGTTATATTAATCTACTCTTGTTTCTTGTTCTATTGATCATACATAAGTTGTTTGTCATATTTTGTGCTTAATATGTGATTGTGTGGCCACCAGTCAATTTGATAACCAAGATGAAATTGGAAGATGAATTCTAGGTTTAGATCCGAATATGATGACATACATCTGGTTAATTATTCTTACGATTGAATTACTGGGTTTGTGTACAGGATAGGAATATACCTGTATGTCGTGTGGAACTTTCATGAGACTTTGAACTTAATGAATCTATTCCAAATTATTTTGCATAGGAATATAGTAATTTAATTGGGAGATATAATTTTATCTAACTGTCATAAGAGGTTTGATAAATACTTTGAGTTCTTAGTTAACAACTTAGTTTGATCAATTAACAAGAAAGAGAGTTAGAAAGGTTTATACGAAGCATTAGGGGAAGTTGTAATCTTAACTTCTTTTATCCGGTAAATTCAACCCTTGATTATTAAATTTAGGTTTAGTTTTTAGTTAGTGAATTCATAGTTTAATTCCAATTGTTTAAATAAAATCGAATTGATATAAAGTTAGTACTTGGAAGTTATTAGCAATATTTCTCTGTGAGAACGATACTTTACTTATCACTTTATTACTTGTTGATCATGTATACTTGCACGTATATTGTCAATATCAAATTCAGACAACAAGTTTTTGGCGCCGTTGCCGGGGACTTATTCTAGTATTATTTCAATATTAATTTCAATCAATTTGATCTTAGTTTAAACTTATTTAGTTTTTTGTTTTAATTTCTCTCGCAAGTGCTGTTGAATTTTGTATGCAAACACGATCTACAGGTCAAGAGCTATTACCGTACGAAGAGGAAATCAAAAAAAGGCTCTGAAAGTTGCAAAAACAGTGTCAAGAAGTAAATAATCAAGAAACCATGGCCGAAGATGAACAGATATCGCTAAGGGATTATGCTATGCTGCTTGTGACAGAAGTACAATCGAGCATTCAAAGACCCGCAATTTAAGCAAACAATTTCGAAATCAAATCAGGTACCATTAAAATGATTCTGAATTCAGTTCAGTTTGGGGGTTCACCTAACGATGACCCAAATGAACATTTGATGACTTATTTGGAGATTTGCAACATGGTTAGATACAATGGGATTTCAGAAGATGCAATTAGACTCCGACTTTTCCCTTTCTCACTTTTTGATAAAGCAAAGAGCTGGTTGCATTCATTGCCGTCGGGTTCTATTATCACATGGACAAATTTAGCTCAAAAATTCTTAGCTAAATTCTTTTCACCAGCTAAAACTGCGAGGATGAGGAACGACATCACATCATTCGCACAACATGATTCTAAGGCCCTTTATGAAGCTTGGGAGCGATTCAAAGACTCAATCCGAAAATTTCCTCACCATGGTATTCCTAAGTGGTTGTAAGTTCAAACGTTCTACAATGGGTTGTTTAGTGCTACCCAAACCAGTATTGATGCAGCTGTAGGTGGGGCATTAATGGGGAAAAATTTTGATGAAGCATACGAGTTATTGGAGACCATGGCTGCCAACAATTATCAGTGGCCTTCTACAAAGATCAATCAGCCAAAGGTAGCAGGGATTTATGAGGTTGATGATGCGGTTACTGCATTGGCTACACAGGTTGCTACATTGACAAAGAAGATTGATGCTTTAGGAGTGCAGCCTATTCAGAGTGTGGCAGTTTTTTGTGAACTGTGTGCCGGGAACCATTCGAGCAATCAATGTGCAATTAGTTCTGAATCGGTATAATACATTGGTAACCATAAAAGGCAGCAATATAGCAATAATTCCAACAACTTACAATCCTAGTTGGAGGAATCATCCGGGCTTTTCATGGAATAATAATCAAGCCCAAACTTCTGGTCCAACTGTGACACCCCAAAATCCGGAGGTCCGTTGATTACTCATCAACCCGCGGAATGCCTGTGGATACCGAGTAACTCGATATCTCAACGTTATGCCCCATTTACCGGGGTCTATCCTTTATTAAAAATTTGGGCAGAGTCTCCTTTGTAAGGAGAACTCTACAAAAAACACAACGTGTGCATTATATAATAACAAGACCCATCCGAGGTCCTATATTCAACAATGACCACACCGAGTCCATTTATAAGTAAACATTGGCTACATCGGGTCCAATTCTCCATATTCATACAAACATGCAAAATTATATTAAAACAGTTGATATAGATTCTATCACAATTCCTTTACACATTACATGCCAAAATTTAATTACAAGTCTAATTTTACAAAAGAAATGGATTGAAAGCCACAAGTCGGCTTTTCTNCACAATTCCTTTACACATTACATGCCAAAATTTAATTACAAGTCTAATTTTACAAAAGACATGGATTGAAAGCCACAAGTCGGCTTTTCATCCTCCTTAGGTGCCCGAGTAAGTGCTATCCCTTGGCGTATGACCCGTACCTAAAATGTTTCCTGTATAAGGTGAGCTAATGCCCAGTAGAGAAAAACTGCTACTAGGGCTACTCCCCACCTTAAATGCATATGCAATGTGTATAAGCAACATTTAACATTTAACAACCATTCATACAAGAATATGTATTCAATGTTGAAATGCAACCATGTCATGCTATGAAACAAGATGATACTCACTCAGGCACTTAAACCCAAGTCCTCACTAACTTCCACAACATAATGCAATGCCAATGTGTAATGACCCCTCTTCAACGGAAATACATTCAATGATCGCTTTGAATAAAAAATCATGCATTTTATAAATCAGATCATTATTGGATGGTACTCATTAAATGAGTATTTTCTTATAAATCAAAATCTTGTGTCTTGTTGGGCAACGGATTTTGGATTTTATACCGCCGGTTCCGTATACCATACTACACTTTTCTGGAATTTCACCACAGGGGAGTGTATAACCAAGTCGCCGGGTCTTGCACCCGAGGGAGAGTCTACCCCTACTTGTTATACCCGACACAAGTTTTCTTCCATGCAACCATGCGACTCAAAGGGGATATTCGATCCACTTTTTCACGAACCCACATACCAACCACCAAATAAGGTGTTTGATCGACCATGCATCTCACACACCCACACTCATGACTTATGCCCATGAATGTGATGCCTCTATGCACAATGATACAATGTTCAATATGCTATGAATGACATATGAACAATCTCAACATATCATGATAAGTTATGTTNTCCATGAATGTGATGACACTATGCACAATGATACAATATTCAATATGCTATGAATGACATGTGAACAATCTCAACATATCATGATAAGTTATGTTCTAAGCATATAGATATCATATTTGTCACAAATTCAATATATCATAACATGCATATACCAACAATTGCATTTTCAATCATAAATCATGTCATAAGTCCATAATTTCACTTTCATAATCATAGGCAAGTGATATCACAACTTTTAGGCTAATAACACACCTAATCATTAAGGCATAATATAACACATAACGGCCCATGTAATAGCCCACGTAATGGCTCTTATCTAAACCACAAAACAACCCATACAAACCACCATATAACAGCCGTATATAGCCCACAAAATAGCCTAAAAACAGTCCACAAAAATATTCCAAAAACAGTCACAATTTCAGTCCGTAATATGGCCCAAAAATAGTCCATAATTCAGCGCTTTAACAACCCCTTAAACATCCCAAATTCAGCCCCTTAACAGTCCCTAATTAGTGCATGAAACAGCCCTTAATTAGTGCACAAAATAGCCCTTAATTAGTGCACAAAATAGCCCCTAATTAGTGCACAAAACAGCCCTTAATTAGTGCACAAAACAGCCCTTAATTAGTGCACAAAACAGCCCCAATTTCAGCACCAAAACAGTCCATTTGGACAGCCCACATATAAACCAATTTCAGCCACTAAAAGCCCACTTAAGGTAAGAATAAAACCAAGGTAGGAGGGAACCCTACCTCAATAGAAGTGTAAGAACTTCTATAACACCAAATCAACCTCAAAGCTTTGATTTTTCCCAAAGTCTCCTCTTGGATCTTCGGTGAAATCCACTCTTTTTGGTTACGTATGCATAGCCCTCGTCGAGGAGATGAACTTTGGCTCTTGGTCCGAGTTCATCCGAGTGATGGAACTCCGAGAATCGGCGAAGGAGGATTTGTTTTCTCTCTTTTTCTCTCCCTCTTGCTCTCACACGTTGGAACCAGCTGAAATGCAGAGATCCTTCAGCAAAATATCTGATTTAGCCCCTATTTATACTTTCCAATACTTGGCCCGAGTCGCGCCACGTGTACCTCACTGATTCGGGTCCATTTTTTCCCCGAAATGATTTATTTTGTACCGGTTTAAGCTCAAAATATTTTATATGAACTTTATTTAAAATATTTTTCAAATTTCAAATTTTTTATTAAAATTTCGTTTTTTGGGGGTCACTGGACGCCCCTCGCCTCGAAAAACTCAAAAAACTCGACTATTTCGAAATTTGACGAAAATTGACAGGGCAGATAGATTTCACGATGCGAATCCAACGGTGAGGTCCGTTTCATCACATGAGGTCTAGAAAAATACCAAATTTTCAACTCGCGCTATAATGGCAAATTATCATTTTACCATTTTTTCAGAAAAAGTTTAAATTTTTTCCGAGTTTCACATTCTTCCCCCCTTAAAAGAATTTCGTCCCCGAAATTCATATACACATGCACATACAATCATATGCATATGCAACTGTCAAATAATGCTAAATGACCATAAGAATGTACCTCCATTTTCAAACAAGAAAGGGTAATTGGTACGGATAGTGTTGTCGCGCTCCCATGTCGCCTCTTCTACTCCTCGATGCTGCCACAGCACCTTCACTAGTCGCACGGTCTTGCCTCGCAAAACCTGTTCCCAGCTATCTATGATGCCCACCAGTCCCTCCTCGAAGGTCACATCTGTATCAACAGTCAACTCACCCCAATCCACCACATGTGTCGGATCTTGAGTATACTTCCTGAGCATAGAGACATGGAATACTGCATGAACACCCGATAGATTTGGCGGTAACGCCAACTAGTAAGCACTGTACCCATTCTCTCAGGTACCTCGAAGGGCCCGATGTATCTCGGCGACAGCTTCCCCCGCTTACCAAACCGGACCACTCCTCTCTTAGGCATAACCTTCAAGAAGACATGATCTCCCACCTCAAACTCTAGAGGTCGCCGCCGTCTATCAGTATAGCTCTTTTGCCGGCTTTGAGCCGTGAGAAGACGCTTCCGAATCAAGTCCACCTTCTCCGAGGTGTCTCTAACCAATTTCGGACCCATAGAAGACCTCTCTCCTACCTCCGTCCAACAAACCGGAGAACGACATGGCCTCCCATATAGTGCCTCATAGGGTGCCATCTCTATGCTCGCCTGGTAACTGTTATTGTATGCAAACTCCACCAAGGATAAGTGATCTTCCCAGCTACCCTTAAGATCTAGGACGCATGCCCGTAGCATGTCCTCTAAANGCGCCTCATAAGGTGCCATCTGTATGCTTGCATGGTAACTGTTATTGTATGCAAACTCCACCAAGGGTAAATGATCTTCCTAGCTACCCTTGAGATCTAGGACGCATGCTCGTAGCATGTCCTCTAAAATCTGGATAGTCCTCTCAGACATATCGTCCGTCTGGGGGTGAAAAACAGTGCTCATCATTAACTGTGTCCCTATGGCTTGCTAGAAACTCTCCCAAAAATGAGCTGTAAACCTGGGATCTCGGTCCGATGCAATAGATACTGGTACTCCATGTAGCCGGACAATCTCCCGCATATACAACCTGCAGAATTCCACCAGTGTGAAGGTCATCCGCACAGCTAAAAAGTGTGCCGACTTAGTAAGACGGTCCACTATTACCCACACCGCATCATGACCTCGTGATGTCCATGGCAAATGGGTCACAAAATCCATCGTGATATGCTCCCACTTCCACTCAGCTACCTCCAAAGGCTGGAGTAATCCCGCTGGTCTCTGGTGTTCAGCCTTAACCTGTTAACACGTGAGACATCGACTGACAAAGTCACCAACCTCCCTCTTAATTCCACTCCAGTAATACTGGCAACGAAGATCATGATACATCTTTGTGCTCCTTGGATGAACCGCAAAACGGGAGCAATGAAATTCCCTAAGGATCTCCTCTCTAAGCTCCGCAGACTAGGGAACCACAATTTGTCCCCTGAACCGAAGACTACCATATGTGTGAATGACCCAGTCCTCATCACCCGTTCCCAACCGTACTCGGTCCCTAATGGACACTAACTCGGTATCTTGTCCCTGGGACTCAATCACCCTGATCAGTAGAGACGGCGTAGCCACCAAACTCCCCAAAGTACCCTGAGCCTGACCCATATAACATAATCTAAACTATCCCACAGTCTCGAGCATCCTCCACTCCCGGGAAGCCATACTAGCCATAACTCCCCACGACTTCCGGCTAAGTGCATCAGCCACCATGTTTGCCTTACCGGGATGGTAATGCAAAGTGAAGTCGTAGTCCTTTAGGTACTCCATCCACCTACGTTGCCTCATGTTGAGGTCCCGCTGAGTGAAAATATACTTTAGACTCTTGTGGTCCGAAAACACTTCAAACTGCTCGCCATACAGGTAGTGATGCCAAGCCTTTAAGGCAAAGACAATGACCGCCAACTCCATGTCATGTGTGGGGTAATTCTGCTCGTGATTTTTTAGCTACCGAGAACCATAAGCTACTAGCCTCCCGGACTACATCAAAACACATCTTAGCCCGTCCTTCGAGGCATCATAATAGATCGTGTACCTCTGTTCCCGTTCTAGAACTATCAGAATAGGAGTCGAAGTAAGCCTCCTTTTCAACTCCTGAAATGCATTCTCACAAGAATCATTCCACACAAACTTGACCTCTTTCCAGGTCAACTTCGTCATAGGCGCAGCCAATCGGGAGAAATCCTAAATAAATCACCGGTAGTACTCTGCCAATCCCAAGAAACTACGTATCTCGAAGATGACCTCGGTCTCTCCCAATTCATAACTGCCTCAACTTTCTCCGGGTCCACAAATACACCTGAAGCTGACACTACATGCCCCAAAAACTTTACCTCTGTAAGCCAAAATTCACACTTGCTGAACTTGGTGTACAACTGATGCTCTCTCAATGTCTGGAGAACAATCCTCAAGTGACCCTCATGCTCCTCTTCAAACTTGGAGTAGATTAAGATGTCATCAACAAAAACTACAACAAATTGATCTAAATAGGGTTGGAACACCCTGTGCATGAGGTCCATGAATGCCACTGGAGCATTCGTCAACCCAAATGACATCACTGTGAACTCGAAATGCCCATACCGCGTTTTGAACGCCGTCTTAGGGATATCTTCCTCCCTAACCCTCAACTGATGGTAACCGTTGCGAAGATCTATCTTGGAGTAGACCTGCGCCCCTCTCAGCTGATCGAACAAGTCATCAATCCTCGGTAAAGGGTACCCATTCTTGATAGTGACCCTATTCAATTGCCGGTAATCAATACACAACCAAAGAGTCTTATCTTTCTTCTTAGCAAACAAGACCGGAGCGCCCCATGGTGAAGTGCTCGGTCTAATAAACCCATTGTCCAACAATTCTTGCAATTGCACCTTGAGTTCTTGCAACTTAGTTGGTGCCATCCGATGCAGACTCATAGAGATAGGCGATGTACTCGGATACAACTCAATAGTGAAGTCTACATTCCTATGTGGAGGTAATCCCAATAGTTCATCCAGAAAAATATCCTCATACTCGCACACAACCTGAGGTAGACCGAACTCCTACCTCACCTCGTCCTCCAGGGTAAGGCTAGCAAGCCAACCCATCAACTGTCCGTGCCATTTAGAGTCATACACGACTTGGGGTAAAGCATACTGCGTCTCCCCCTAAAACTTGAAACAAACACCATCAGGCGTATAAGTCGTGACCCTCTTTCGATCACAATCAATGACGACTCGGTGTACTGTCAACCAATCCATCCCAAGGATTACATCAAACTCTGACATGTCCATGACCCTAAGGTCCACAGTGAGTAGAATTCCCGAGATCTCAAACTCACAACCCTGACATATTTGATCAATTTTCACCCCAGCACTTAGGGGAGAACTCACATGCAATGGCTCTTCTAAGGTCTCAACCTCTAAGCCTAAGTCGTCCACAAAAGATGCAGCAATAAATGAATGAGATGCACTAGAATCGAATAATACTTTAGCCCATANACTTGGGGTAAAGCATACTGCGTCTCCCCCTAAAACTTGAAACAAACACCATCAGGCGTATAAGTCGTGACCCTCTTTCNACAAGAGAGTAAGAATGTACCTTGTATCATCGACGGATCTGTAGGCTCAGTCTGTGGCATAATGGCGTAGACACTCCCCTGAGTCCTTGAAGTCCTGGATTGTGAGCCCTGGCCTTGTCCTCGACCCATGCCTTGGCCCATATGGCCAGCTTGCGGTGTCCCCGCATTAGAAGTAGTAGGGCCTTTTGCTGCACCCTGGAATTGGTACTGGTTGCCCTGACCCATAGTAGGGNGGCTCAGTCTGTTGCATAATGACGTAGACACGCCCCTGAGTCCCTGAAGTCCCAGTTTGTGAGTCCTGGCCTCGTCCTCGACCCATGCCATCGCCCATCTAGCCAGCTTGCGGTGTCCCCGCACGAGAAGTAGTTGGGCCTTGTCCTGCACCCTAGAATTGGTACTGGTTGCCCTGACCCATAGTAGGATAGTGAGGAGCATACTGCGTCTATGGTTGCCCCACGAAAGTCTGAGACTGTGATGACCCATGAGATTGGGATCCCTACCTCTAAGGACAATCCCTCTTAATGTGACCCGGTTGGTGGCAATGNACGGTGTCCCCGCATTAGAAGTAGTAGGGCCTTTTGCTGCACCCTGGAATTGGTACTGGTTGCCCTGACCCATAGTAGGGTAGTGAGGAGCATACTGTGTCTGTGGTTGTCCCACTGAAGTCTAAGACTGCGATGACCCATGACCCTGGATCCTTGCCTCTGAGGATAATCCCTCTTCATGTGTCCTAGTTGGTGGCAATGATAACAAGTCCTCTGGCCAGCCTAGTAGGAAGGCCTCTGATTTCTCCNGCTAGTAGGAAGGTCTCTGATTTCTCCCACCTTGGGAGGATTGACCTTGGGCTTGGCCTTGATAACTACGGCCCTATCCCTGAAACCCTTGTGGAGTAGAAGTCCTTTGCTTCTTCCTCAAGCTAGAAGAGGAGGATTGACCCTCATTCTTCTTATCTTTTGTACCAGATTCTCGGATGCTCCTTGCATCATCCACCTCTCTCTCAATGGCCAAAGCTGTGGTGACCATCNGGCTGTGGTGACCATCAAATCAAAGTCTTGTAGGAGAAGACCCACAATCTTACCCCGGATGGATAACTTCAGCCCATCCTCAAATTTCNGGATAACTTCAGTCCATCCTCAAATTTCCTGACCTTAGCCATATCTGTGGCCACATATTGGTTAGCAAAACATGCTAACTCAGTGAATTTAGCCACGTATTCCATCATTGACATCGTTCCTTGCCTCAGATCTAGGAACTCCCGGGCCTTCNTGGATAACTTCAGCCCATCCTCAAATTTCCTAACCTTGGCAAAATCTGCGGCCACATATTGGTCAGCAAAACGTGCTAACTTAGTGAATTTAGCCACGTATTCCATCACGGACATCGTTCCTTGACTCAAATCTAGGAACTCCCGGGCCTTCGCATGCCTCACAGCTACCGGGAAGTATTTCCCCAAGAAGAGTTCCTTGAACTCTACCTATGTCATGGCCTCCAAGTTCTTGGAGTATTTCACCCAATCCCACCATACTTGGGATTCCCCNTGCAGCCATCGGGAAGTATTTCCTCATGAAGAGTTCCTTGAACTCTACCTATGTCATGGCCTCCAAGTTCTTTGAGTCTTTCACCCAATCCCACCATACTTGGGATTCCCCCTCCAGCTGGAATGTAGCTAGAGTTATCCTGGTGGCATCAGAGGTGATCTCCATTGCCCTCAAGATCTTGTCAACTTGCCGGAACCAATGATCAGCTACCATTGGGTCCGCCCCTCCCATGAAGATCGGTGGTTGATGTGCCTTGAACTTCTGGAGATGACTAGAGCCTCCTTGGCCTCCACTTGTACCCGTCTGTGTGATAGCGACAACTACAGCACCAAGAGCCTCTATGAAGGCTTGTGTGTCAGCAGTAGGTGGTGGTTGGTTGTTCAGCCCACCGCCTCGACCTCGGTCGCGTCCTCTTCCTCTTGTTGCCATCTACACACATGTCAAATGACAATATAATATTCACATCAAATAACATTCCAATGTAGGGATCAAACTTGAAACATTGAGATTTTATTTCCTTGTTTTCCTAGTAGAGTCTATACCATCCACTAGAAAACATTTAAACTTGAACTATTCCGTTTATTTTTTTATTTTTTTTCCCGACTCACAAGGTTATGTTTTCTAACCCTAGTGTCTCTTTCCATATACATTTTACCATGTATATCATTCACATAATCACCTAGCAAGTAATCATGTTTCACATAACACGTTGCACAAAACATGTAACAATTTAAGCACATAAGATGAGATGCACAATGCATGCAATGGTCTAGTCTCAATGCCCAACAAGCCCTAGGTAAATCGAATAACCTAAGCTCTGATACCAAGCTGTGACACCCCAAAATCCGGGGGTCCGTTGATTACTCATCAACCCGCGGAATGCCCGTGGATACCGAGTAACTCGATATCTCAACGTTATGCCCCATTTACCGGGATTTATCCTTTATTAAAAATTTGGGCAGAGTCTCCTTTGTAAGGAGAACTCTACTCAAAACACAACCTATGCATTATATAATAAAAAAACTCATCCGAGGTCCTATATTCAACAATGACCACACCGGGTCCATTTATAAGTAAACATTGGCCACACCAGATCCAATTATCCATATTCATACAAACATGCAAAATTATATTAAAACAGTCGATATAGATTCTATCACAAGTCCTTTACACATTACATGCCAAAATTTAATTACAAGTCTAACTTTACAAAAGAAATGGATTGAAAGCCACAAGTCGGCTTTTCTTCCTCCTTAAGTGCTCGGGTAAGTGCCGTCCCTCGGCGTATGACCTGTACCTGAAATATTTCCCGTATAGGGTGAGCCAATGCCCAATAGAGAAACACTCCTACTAGGGCTACTCCCCACCTTAAATGCATATGCAATGTGTATAAGCAACATTTAACATTTAACAACCATTCATACAAGAATATGTATTCAATGTTGAAATGCAACCATGTCATGCCATGAAATAAGATGATACTCACTCATGCACTTAAACCCAAGTCCTCACTGACTTCCACAAACACACTGCAATGCCAATGTGTAATGACCCGTCTTCGACGGAAATACATCNAAACCCAAGTCCTCACTGACTTCCACAACATAATGCAATGCCAATGTGTAATGACCCGTCTTCGACGGAAATACATCCAATGATCGCTTTGAATAAAAAATCATGTGTTTTATAAATCAGATCATTATTGGATGGTACTCATTAAATGAGTATTTTCTTATAAATCAAAATCTTGTGTCTTGTTGGGCAACGGATTTTGGATTTTATACCGCCGGTTCCGTATACCATACAACACTTTTCTGGAATTTCACCACAGGAGAGTGTATAACCAAGTCGCCGGGTCTTGCACCCGAGGGAGAGTCTAGCCCTACTTGCTATACCCGACACAAGTTTTCTTCCATGCAACCATGCGACTCAAAGGGGATCTTCGATCCACTTTTTCCCGAACCCACATACCAACCACCAAACAAGGTGTTTGATCAACCATGCATCTCACACACCCACACTCATGACTTATGCCCATGAATGTGATGCCTCTATGCACAATGATACAATGTTCAATATGCTATGAATGACATATGAACAATCTCAACATATCATGATAAGTTATGTTCTAAGCATATAGATACCATATTTGTCACAAATTCAATATATCATAACATGCATATACCAANGTGATAAGTTATGTTCTAAGTATATAGATACCATATTTGTCACAAATGCAATATCATAACATGCATATACCAACAATTGCATTTCCAATCATAAATCATGTCATAAGTCCATAATTTCACTTTCATAATCATAGGCAAGTGATATCACAACTTTTAGGCTAATAACACACCTAATCATTAAGGCATAATATAACACATAACGGCNTCATAAATCATGTCATAAGTCCATAATTTCACTTTCATAATCATAGGCAAGTGATATCACAACTTTTAGGCGCCCGTATATAGTCCACAAAATAGCCTAAAAATAGTCCGCAAAAACAGTCCAAAATAGTCACAATTTCAGTCCATAACATGGCCTAAAAACAGTCCATAATTCAGCCATTTAATAGCCCCTTAAACAGCCCAAATTCAGCTCCTTAACAGTCCCTAGTTAGTGCATAAAATAGCCCCTAATTAGTGCACAAAACAACCCTTAATTAGTGCACAAAACAGCTCCAATTTCAGCACCAAAACAGTCCATTTGGACAGCCCACATATAAATCAATTTCAGCCACTAAAAGCCCACTTAAGGTAAGAATAAAACCAAGGCAGGAGTGAACCGTACCTCAATAGAAGTGTAAGAACTTCTATAACACCGAATCAACCTCAAAGCTTTGACTTTTTCCAAAGTCTCCTCTTGGATCTTCGGTGAAATCCACTCTTTTTGGTACGTACGCGTAGCCCTCGTCGAGGAGATGAACTTTGGCTCTTGGTCCAAGTTGATCCGAGCAATGGAACTCCGAGAATCGGCGAAGGAGGATTTGTTTTCTCCCTTTTTCTCTCCCTCTTGCTCTCACACGTTGGATCCAGCTGAAATGCAGAGATCCTTCAGCAAAATATATGATTTAACCCCTATTTGTACTTTCCAATATTTGGCCCGAGTCGCGCCACGTGTCTCTCACTGATTCGGGTCCATTTTTTTCCGAAACGATTTATTTTTTACCGGTTTAAGCTCAAAATATTTTATATGAACTTTATTTAAAATATTTTTCAAATTTCAAAATTTTTATTAAAATTTCGTTTTTTGGGGGTCATTGGAAGCCTCTCGCCTTGAAAAACGCAAAAAACTTGACTATCTCAGAATTCGACGAAAATTGACAGGGCAGCTAGATTTCGCGATGCGAATCCAACGGTGAGGTCCGTTTTATGACACGGGGTCTAGAAAAATACCAGTTTTTCAACCCGCGCTATAAAGACAAATTATCATTTTGCCATTTTTTCAGAAAAAGTTAAAAATTTTCCTGGGTTTCACACCAACACAATCATACCCACTAGGATTCCAGAATCAAGCTCCACCACAATAGGAAAAGAAGTCAAATTTGGAGGAGTTGTTTTCTAGGTACATATCATAGAATGAGACAAGGATGAACAGTATGGAAGTATCAATCCAAAACCTGGAAAACCAAATGGGTCAGCTTGCTCATGCCATTAACAACAGACCTCAAGGCATTCTACCTAGTGATACAGAGATGAATCCTAAAAGGAAAGGTAAGGAGCACTGCAATGCTATTACGTTACGAAGCGGAAAAGAGTTACTTGAGGTTGTGGATGGAACTCCAAAACAATCACATGGAGATGATACTGAGGGTAAAAAAAAAAAAGATAGCAAGATTATGGATCATGAAAAGAAAGAAGAAGATCGATTTGCATGTTCTAATGGAGGTAATCTGAGACCTATTGTGCCTCTCGTGCCATTTCCACAACGATTACAGAAATAGAAACGGGATAAGGAGTTCTCTAAATTCATGGAAGTGTTTAAGAAACTCCAAATAAATATCCCTTTCGCATAAGCAGTGGAGAGTATGCCTAACTATGTGAAATTTTTGTAGGAATTTTTGTCGAAGAAAAGAAAACTAGGTGATTTTGAGGTAGTGATTCTTACGGGGGAGTGCAGTGCTATTTTTCAAAAGAAGCTACCACCAAAGCTCAAAGATCCGGGTAGCTTTACAATTCCATGCACAATAGGCAGTCAATTTTTTGGGAAAGCATTGTGTGATCTGGGAGCTAGTATCAACTTGATGCCGCTCTCAATTTATCAGCAATTGGGTTTAAAAGAAGCGAAGCCTACTAACATCACATTGCAGCTTGCATATAGATCACTCACTTCTCCAAGGGGCATAGTTGAGGATGTTCTAGTTAAAGTGGATAAGTTCATTTTTCTAGTTGATTTCATAGTCTTAGATTTTGAGGAAGATAGGGAAATACCTATTATTCTTGGGCGACCATTGTTAGCAACAGCGAGAACACTCATTGATGTACAGAATGGTGAGCTAACTATGCGAGTCTAAGATCAAGAGGTTACATTCAATGTATTTTCAGCTATGAAATTTCCAAAGGAAGTGGAAAAATATTTTCGGGTTGATTTGGTTGAAGATGCAGTGAATGGGGTATTCGTAGGAAGTTGTATTTCAGATCCTCTTGAGAACGACAAGCTATATAAAGAGAAGGTGTTCCCACATGGAGCAGTCGCAGTTGAGGAAGCCAATTTGAAAAGAACTTTCAAGGTGAATGGGTGGATACTGAAGCAATATTGGGGTGGTGACATTGATCATGAAAAAACCTTAATTACCCTTGTCGACCCAGGATAAAATAGGAAGTAGTCAGTCCGAAGACTATAAAACAAGCGCTAATTGGGAGGCAACTCAAATTTTAGTTTCCTAATTTTATTTCAATTTAGTTTTTTCTTTTATAAGAAATAATGTAGTTAGTTAGTTAGTACATTTTAATTGGTATGTCAATTGCTTGCAGGTCGTAAGGATTGAACATAAAGTTGAAGCTCACACAAAGCCTTACGAAGAGCCAAGAACAATCCACCTATATTTCCTGAATGCACTCTCAACTCAGTAGACGATGAAGACGCTGACGACGATGCCAATTAGCGAAGTCTCAGGGAAGTCCTCTGTCATAATTTTTTCTACTTTCTACATTGAGGACAATGTTTAGTTTAAGTTTGGGGGTGTTTTCTTGTTTGCATTTGCATTATTAGGTATGCATTTAGAGAACATGTTTTGCAATTTAAAGAAAAAAAAAACAACTTGAGCAATGAGTTGATTGAATTTGATTATGGCTAATGATGAATGGGATTAATTGTCAATTTAAGGGAAATTGATGAACAGGTTGAGTCTGTAGTTTGACATACTAGTTGGTTTTACATTGTTTGTGATCTTTTCATTCATGAGCACATATCCATCTGTTTGGTTAGTTATTATTTAGAGAATTTATTTGGTTAAATGCCTGTGGGAGATATCATTGAAACTTTAGAAAACTTATTTAAGAATCATTCAAAGCGAATGGAGGTATTCATATATGTTTAGGGGAAATATTGGTTAGGATGGGTTAATTAAAAAAAATGAGTTTTTGAAAATTATTTTGATTTGATCTTTTAGGAGTTAGATGGAAAAATAGGAAGACAAGAAAGAAGAAAAGGGGCATGTGGTGATTGGAGATGGAGCGTATAAAGCACTCACTCGTAAACACATATTGAGAACGAGATGGAGCGTAAAACGCACTCATACAAGAAAAGGCAAGATGGAGCGTAAAGTGCACTAGCTCAATAGGAGGTGAGATGGAGCATAAAATGCACTCACCGAGAGAGAGGGAAAAATCTTTGGTCCTTCTACTTTTATGTTTGCCTTAATGAGTGGAGGTTGATGTGAAATATAAGTCCATAGAGTTGATATTGAGTATCTCCTATGAAGCATTTGATTACGTAAATGTATTTGGGTGATGACTAGCTTGATAGTTTGGATATGTACATGTATTTAAAGGGTCATGAGCGGTGGTAAAATTAAGGAGTATGTTAAATTGATAGACTTTGCATTGTTTGGAAGTTTCCCAAGAATTATTATTTGTAGTAACTTTTGGGGCTATTATTCATATTCATATTGATCCATTGTTTGAGTAGTTGGTTGTTAGGATTATTTTTTTTGTAGTTTTTGTTCTTAGTATTTTACTCAAGGACAAGCAAATATTTAAGTTTGGGGGTATTTGATGAGTGGGTTTTATACCTACGAATTGAGTATTTTCGGTTTGATGAAATTGTAAGTTTTCAGTTATTTTATGTTCCTTTTTATTTATTTTGTGTGTTTTGAAGTTATTTCATAGGGATGATAGTTTGGAAGGAATCATGATCAATTAGGAAGAAACAAGGTCAATTTGGAGCCAAAAGGGTGGATTTTTGGAAGAGGACGCTAAAGGGAATTTTTAGGCCAAAAAGGGGGGCATGCCCCTGCGCCAACCTACTATCCAAATGGCTCCCCTGCACTGATTTCTAGCGCCCCCGTGCTTGTGTTGGTCCGTGACACGAATTTTGACTTGTTTTCACCCGAAATTGGACTCAAAAGCTACATATATGCTAGGGTTTGTGTGGGGATGAGATATATTGACTTTTGGGGGCTGAAAACATCAGGAAAACTCAAGGAATTGGAAAAAAATTGAAAACAAGAATCGAAGGAATCGACACGAAGAAAATTGGACTTGAAGGCTAGAGAAAGATTGAAGATTGCACATAAATTTTCATTCTTTTCTCTTACTTTTACTTCTTGATTTTCTAAGATGTTGCTTAATTTTAGAATGATGTTTTTCAATTACATTATCAACTAAGTTCTTATTAAGATTGCAATGGAACCTATGTCTGGTTAAATTAATCTACTCTCGTTTCTAGTTCTATTGATCATACATAAGTTGTTTGTCATATTTTGTGCTTAATATATGATTGTGTGGCCACCAATCAATTTGATAACCTAGATGAAATTGGAAGATGAATTCTAGGTTTAGATCCGAATATGATGACATACGTTTGGTTAATTCTTCTTAGGATTGAATTGCCAGGTTTGTGTATAGGATAGGAATATACCTATATGCTATGTGTAACTTTCATGAGACTTTGAACTTAATGAATCTATTCCAAATTATTTTGCATAGGAATATAGTAATTTAATTGGGAGAGATAATTTTATCTAACTGTCGGAAGAGGTTTGATAAATACTTTGAGTTCTCAGTTAACAACTTATTTTGATCAATTAACAAGAAAGAGAGTTAAAAAGGTTTATACGAAGCATTAGGGGAAGTTGTAATCTTAACTTCTTTTATTCGGTAAATTCAACCCTTGATTATTAAATTTAGGTTTAGTTTTTAGTTAGTGAATTCATAGTTTAATTCCAATTGTTTAAATAAAATTGAATTGATATAAAGTTAGTACTTGGAAGTTATTAGCAATATTTCTCTGTGGGAACGATACTCTACTTACCACTTTATTATTTGTTGATCGTGTATACTTACACGTAAATTGTCAATATCAAATTCGGACAACATGAACCTTAGTAATTTCTTTTGCAAAACTATATCCCTAGTAAGCGTGATTGTGCCTAGGTGATAAAATTCTTTCCCAAAAACCCATCGGTTAACTGAGCCACAAAAAATAATAATATTTGACCGACCCTTGCTATCTAATTTTCTTGCATCCTCTCCTAAAGATGGCAGTATACCAAAAGAAAGAAAAGGGAATAGAAAATAATCTTTGAAAGAAACAAAAGAGAACAGAAAAAGAGAAAAAGTAAGGAAACAAAGAAAAAAAATAGCCACAAAACATCAAATATAAAATTTAAAGGAGAAATGGGAAGTATAATATGCAAGAGTTTGGAAATGTCGAAGAGAGACATGTGTGCTTCACTAATTGAAACAGATAGCTTTCTGAATACCTTGAATTCGTTTCCTTAAGCCTAATACCATGTAGCCATGTTATAACTCTAATAAAGTCCTTTTTTATTTTAGAAGTCATGCACATGTGTTATTTTCATCTATTTACTACAAAAGGGAGAGTGTTGATAATGTTATTTGATATAGTGTTAATATTCATTCATGAGATTATGCCAAATTTCAATTTTATTCAAATATCCTTCTTTTGGAATTTTACATGTGCTATTATTTTGTTTTGATTACAATATTCATGTCACATGCAATTTTTGAGTGATCATCACTAAAACTTTAGTGTATCCTTTGTTGAGTGATTTTTGTGAAAGGATTGACATCAAGGCTAATTTTTGTACAACAAAATGAACGATTGTGTTATTTCTCAAGAATTTTTGAAACAAAAAAATCCCTGCATACACACACATGAGTTTTTCTTGAAATATATGCAATAGTGTTACGATTAATGTGTGTTACTCTTATAGTGATTAGGGGAAGGGAAGTATCTTGGTAATAGAATAGAACGATGATCTAATCCTATATATGAAAAATATGAATTATGTAATCCTAAACTTTGAAGTTTGCAAGTATCTTCACTAGAAACATTCATGAGAGAAAACTCGTCCACCAGGGATCACTTAGGGTTTAATTGCTTGTTGCATAAGATAAATGCAATCGTGAAATCAACGAAAGTGATTTTTTTTTATTTATTTTATTACTAGGGACGAGTAATGTTTGGTTGGAGGTGTTATTAACCTTAAAAAGTGTGGAAATAAATTAGGATTTAGGATTAATTACATGCGTAAATTAGGTTAAAGTGACTAATTTATAAAGTATTAGGGCTTCAATCATCTTTCTCCTTCCTCTCCTCCCATTGGTCCATTTAAGCAATAACTTCATGTGATTGGGCGGTTTGGGTGTATGTTGCCTCTACCCTCCCTTTCTGGTGCCTATAAATAACCGTATTCAACTCATTTTCAAGGGAGATTCACCAAAGTTCAGTCCAGTTCAAGAGAATGGAGAAATGAGGGAAAGAAAGAAAGAGCGAAGCCTTGCCTGAATGACTTCTTAGCCATAATTTTCTCTACTTGTACATTTCTGTTTATCTTTTCTAGTTGGAGGGTTGAAACTCTCCCACTTTTATGCCCTAGCCAGTAATAAGAGTGGCAGTGTTTCAACTATTCCTTGGGGAAAGATTGGTTGTACTCTATATTTTGTAGTAATGGGATCATCTCATTCTTCTTGTTGGTCTATAGCAATGAAGCATGAGTAGTCTGTTAATACTCTTCGGTGAAGGATGAATGCATGTATAATATTACTTAAGTTATGAAAGTGTCGATGTTTTATATATGCATTAATGTTTATACCTCCCTTAATTGATGGATGACATATTGAACACGGATCAGAGCTTAATGCTATGTACCATTCTATCTATAATTATTACATACTTCATGCATGATACAATTATGCATACGGTTGGGCTTATGTACAGTCGGGAGATTGGTGATAAACAGGTTAAACCTTGCCATAGCCAACGCTTTTGATTTAATACATAAACCAGAACTCCATCATCATTGAATCATCAACCTGCCGATTGACTAGCTATAGTAAACATTTTGAATGGTTCACTTTCGGGTTTATTAGCATTATTATATGGTACGGTAATGTTAAGATCTGCTAGCTTAAAGAAAGTGTCCTCTTTGTTAATTCTACTTGTTAGCCATGGAAGACGGTGGTTTTGATAGCCAAACTAGTGAAGATGAATTTTCTAAGTTAAAATCATGTCTGCTGATTATTCCAATATTTAAAATGGAGCCTCGTGTTCTTTTGCTGGAACATCATCAAGTGCAAGCCTTTCTACTATTTCATTTATTTTCTAGAGCATATCCTCCTCCCATGGAAGACAATCTCTGAAAAAGAGGCGTTCATGGCAACTACAAAGTGTTCTTCAAGCTTCTATGATCAAAGAGTTTGTCAATTATCAAGTCGATCACGATTTGTTTGGGCTAAGCACTTGAGGTCGAGTTGGTCAAACCACTAAATATAGGTGTCCTTCTTTATGAAATGTAGAATTCTCTACTTGTTGTCTTTCAACCCTCTCTAGCTTGTATTATTGAAGAAAGTAAGATTTCAATGATCCTTTGTTGGTGAGAAATATTTTACAATTGTCCAGAGAGAGAAAGTCTGAACACCAAGGGTGATTGCGTTAATGTGCCTATGTACGTGATGAATTCTCCAACCCCTTTAAGCTAATTTGCCTTATGCCCAAATCAAATCATTTATGCTTTATGATCAAAGAGAGAGAGAGCATACTTAAAGAGAGACAAGCACTTCATCTGAAGTGATGATTCATTTCTTTACCGAACTTTGGGTGACAAACTAACCTTTAAAAGATGACAGTTCAATACCCCCTTGGCCAAATATTTTTTGATTTTACTAAAGTTGTTGAACGTTTTTCTATTTGAGAGCGAGCTCTAGGTGAGCTTTAAAGCTTGAGGTTCACTTGAACAAGGTGAGTAGCTTCTTAGCTGCACATTAGTGAGTTCCCGAGCACTGTGAAAGTCGTTAGTGAATACCGACCACCTAAACCACTTTTGGGCTTTGATGTTGATATCGACCACTTCGTTGATGAATCGGAATGGCATCATTGGGCGATGTTCGTGCTTGCTTGGTTCTTATGCCAAAGAAAGATTTTGACCTTCTCAACATTATTTATGCCTTTAGCAAGTTGTAATGTGTCAAGTTTTGTTGAGTGTCAACAACTGTAAACCCCACCCTTTTATCTTTATATATGTATGTAGGTTTATGTAGCAAGTTATTATTTCTTTTGGAAATGTTAATATAGAAATTCAAGGAAATAGTAGTTCAAACTTTGTTTTGACTTGTAAATATATGAAATCGTTTGCAATAGAACTTATACCAACTATGTTTGATGTTCAAATGAATGTCGTATAAGTTTGGGTTGGTTTTGGAAGGGTTTGGAATGGATTAGAAATGAAAAACAAGGGAAATAGGTAAAACTGAACAGACCGTACCGGTACGCTACTATCCAGAGAGTTTATCGTACCGGTACGCTCTGTAACTTTCAGACATTTTAAGTAGCGATCATAAATACATAATGACGCCTCCATTAGCTCCATTTCAACCTTTCTAACCCTAGAAAACCTTAGAGAGGAAGAAAGGAAGAGAAAAACACAAGATCAAAGGGGATTTCCACTTCAAGAAGATAAAAACCCTAGTTTTTCAAGAACACCAACGTAGGGGTTTTCTTTCATTATTGTCCTTTAATGCTAGGGCTAATATATATGTATTCTTTGACTCTAAATCTTATATATTTGCTATGAAATCATCTTTTCTTGGTCTTCTTGCAATTATTAACATGTTTTACACAAGTTAGGGTTGAATACCCATGAAATCCCTTTTCCTTGCTTTAAAACCCTAGTTTTTGGAGAGGGATGGATTTTCTTCTTAAATTCTTTCTTTATTATTGATTTTGAAATTATAGTTCTTTGTGCTGAGTAAAAAAATAATGTTGTGGTGATCTCTTGTATTTTTATTAATTGGTTTTGGAATTGTCACATGATAAATTTGGGAATTTTTGAAATATGCTTGTAAATTGAGAAATTTAGTTTGGTATTGTATCTCTCATGAGTGTGGGAGGACCATGGGTGGCTTTTAATGAGATATCGTAGAGTGGGTAGATATTATTCATACTCCGTGTGGGTTTGAACTTTTCCTACCACTCGTAATGGGGTTAGTGCTTTAGTAAGACTAAATCGCTATTGCTCACGAGTATCGATGCATAGGGTTAGTATACTAATGTCTAGGTTGGATACGTTACTGCCATTGGTATGGTATACGCTCTTCCTAAAGGTTTGATATCTTTGAGAAGATTTGGGTGTGTGTGTGGGGTAGATGTTACTCAATGTGTCAATTCATGTGGATGCCTTACATTATGGTTGAGATACATGTAGATATTGTTGTGAAATGTTCAAGTTATGAATTATTGTTCATTGTACCAGAAATAGTTTCTACAAGAATTTTGGGAAGTATGGGATTCCGCAAGAACTTGGGAGAAACAGTTTATTGTGGAATGGATTATTAGTTGTATATTGATTTTACTTATGCATTAAATTAATGTTGTTGCTTAAACTTGGGATCTGTTCAAATGTTCCTGTTTTCTTCAAAAATTCATATATGCTATTTGTGAAAGGTGACCGACCGATTTTATATGCTTTTCTAAACCTTGTTCGAGTTTGCGAGGAATGTTGCTACAGAGCTTAGTGCTCAGCCCCTTACAAACTACATTTTTCAGATTATGTACTAGAGGAGGATTTGAGAGTAGATGAACCGGCACACTGGGAGATTCCCGTAGATAGGCATGTTGATACCGAGGTGAACGCTTAGAACCACATTACTTTTTATTCTAGACTAGGAAATTTACTTTGTAAATATTGTGAAGTGTAGACTCTTTTGTAATTTCGCTGCGAGTTTATGTTTAATTTTTTTGGGATGTAATTATCTTACTTTTGGGATCATATTCTTTTGGGGATATATTCGTCATGTTTTGGCATATTCTTTTGGGAACGAGATTGTAAAGATTACCTTTAATGTATGAAATTTCTTTATGGATGAATTAATGTGAAAGGTTTTTAGTTTTTAACGCTGTCCAGGGTGGGTTTTGGGGCATTACAAACTTTTGGTATCATAGCTTAGACTTTAGGTCTTACATGGGAGCTGTAGGTTATGGATTACCACTAGAGATATAGGATTAGGTTGAAGGAAATTGTTGATTTAAAAGTTTTATACAAAGCCTTAGGCTTTGATCAAGACATCCTAACTATGTCTTGTACATCAATGAAACTAAATTGTGAATTGATGTGCAAGATGGACGGTAGGCGTAGACGTGGGCGAGGTCATGGTGGCCAGGCAAACCCACCACCACCACCACCTCCCTATGCAATGAACGAAATCTACCAATGCTTAAGGGAGCTCACAACTCTAGTTTAAAACCAGAATGGAAACAACAACAACCAGAATGGGGGAGCTCATCCACTAGCCCAAGTACTGGGCAATGGGGATGAGAATCGGAGAATGGTTATTTTGCGAGAGTTTCTAAGACTACGCCCACCCACTTTCCAAGGAAGCTCCAATCCCTTGGATGCGGATAGATGGATCCTCCGAGTGAAGAAGATTTGTGATGGCATGGGTGTGGCCGATGACTTTAGGGTCTGCTTGGTGACATATCTATTGGAGGGAGAGGGCGACCATTGGTGGGATTCCATAAAGAGAAGGAGGAACACCGATGCACTTATTTGGGAGGAGTTCGACCAAATCTTCCAAGACAAGTAATTTTTGAAATCAGTTAGAGACAGAATGAAGGCAGATTTTCTTGCTCTATGACAAGGCAGCATGACGGTGGCCGAGTACGAGAGAAAGTTTGGCGAGATATCCCGTTATGCTACAGAGTTTATATCTGTTGAGGCTAGAGGGGCCAAGCGCTTTGAGCAGGGATTAAGGCCTGTTATTCGGGAGAAGTTGGTGGCCCTCAAGATCAGGGAGTGTGGGGAAATGGTTGACAGAGTTGCACTAGTGGAAAGAGACATCGAGGACACTCAGAGGCGACAAAGCTTCTTAAGGGGAGGTCCGATCATGACAGGTGCTAGTAGTAGTGGAGGGCGGGGAGTGGCACCATACCATCGCCCAGATCAGGTGGGTGCACAGAGACTTTAGACTGCCCGAGGAGTTGGAGCCGTACCAGAGAGGACAGGCACGAACCCGCATTAATGCTTTGCATGCAGAGAATTTGGGCACTTCAAACATAGATACCGCTTGTTTCCCCCAAGGACCAATCAAGCAACCGGGCCGGTACCAGCAAACAAGCTACCCCTACAAAGGCCAGCACAGCAAAGACCGTTACAAGCTCAAGCCCCCGGCAGCGCCAATCAAGGGAGAGTTTTTGCTTTGACTCAACCGAAGGAGGATGCTTCT
Source organism: Ilex paraguariensis (assembly GCA_963454935.2). Lineage (NCBI taxonomy): Eukaryota > Viridiplantae > Streptophyta > Magnoliopsida > Aquifoliales > Aquifoliaceae > Ilex > Ilex paraguariensis. The sequence continues at coordinate 1,021,926 of CAUOFW020002836.1, forward strand.
AATGTCGTAGTGGAAGGTATCGTGCTTCTTTATAACTCTTGGGCCTGAATCTTATTTGATCCTGGTGCTACACACTCATTCATACGTATGGCATATGCTTTTAATGTGGGATTGGGATTTGAGAAGCTAGAACGTACCCTTAGTATTTACATGCCCACGGGAGAACTGTTGGATACAACAAGGGTGTGTAGAGGATGTGTGCTTCGCATTGGGGAGCAAGAGTTGGTTGTCAATTTGGTTGCATGAGATATGAAGGGGTACGACGTTATATTTGGGATGAACTTGTTGTCCGCTTTCGTGCGGTGATGGATTATTTTTGCAAGCGATTTTTTCTTTCAACTACCGGGAGGAGTAGTTTTTACTTTCATGAATGACCGCAAATCTTCCCATCCATTTCCTACTACGGGTAGTAAATTCTTGAAAGCTAAGGTGGGAAGTAAGTTGAGTTTCTTGGTTAGCTTAATGGGAGATGAACAGGATAAATTCCATCCAGACGTGTCTTCCCAGATGAACTACCTGGGTTACCCCCACAAAGAGAGATTGAGTGTACAATCGATCTATATTTGTGGACCGAACCCATATCCATTACAGCTTATCGGATGACACCTTTGGAGTTGAAGGAGCTAAGGAAGCAATTAGACCATTTGTTAGCAATTGGATTTATCAGTCTAAGTACTTCACCTTGGAAAGCCTCGGTCCTCTTCGTGAAGAAGCATGATGAAACACGTCGGTTATTTACGGATTACCGAAGGTTGAATTGGGTTACCATAAAGAATAAATATCCATTGCCAAGGATTGATGATTTATTTGATCAGTTGAGGGGTTCCAAGTATTACTCCAAGATTGATCTTCGCACGGGGTACCATCAACTACGGATCAAGGAGGAGGATATTCCTAAGACAACTTTTTGTACCCGGTATGGTCATTTGGAATATACGGTGATGCCATTCAGATTGACTAATGCCCTAGCAGCCTTCATGGATTTAATGCACCAGATATTTCTGTTGTATCTAGATCAGTTTGTCATTATGTTTATTGATGACATACTAATCTATTCCCGAGCTCACGAGGAACATGGGCGTCATCTCTCTATTGTGCTATAGACATTGAAAGAACATGAGTTATATGTGAAGATGAGTAAGTGTGAGTTTTGGATGAAGGAAGTGAAATTCCTTGGCCATGTTGTGTCGGAACAAAGGGTAGTTGTTGACCCCGCAAAGATTGAAGTCGTGATCAAATGGGAACCACCTAAGAATGTGATAGAAGTACGTAGCTTCTTGGGTTTAGCAGGCTAATACCAAGGTTTGTGGAAGGGTTCTCCAAACTAGCGATGCCGATGACTCGCCTTATGAAGAAGGGAGAAAAGTTCTTGTGGACTCAAGGGTGTGAATTAGCCTTTCACACCTTGAAGGAGAAGTTGACAACAGCTTCTGTCCTTATATTCCAAATAGTGGGGAAGGATACGATGTGTACACCGATGCTTTGCTACGAGGCTTGGGGTGTGTGCTAATGGAAGGAGGGAAGGTGGTTGCCTATGGCTCTAGGCAACTCAAGGTTCATGAGCAAAATTATCCCACCTAGGACTTAGAGCTTTCTACTGTGGTTTTTGCTCTTAAGTTATGGAGATGTTACTTATATGGGGAAAAGTTTTTAAGTGTTTTCTAATCATAAGAGTCTCAAGTATGTGTTCACATAGAAATACTTAAATCTTTGGCAAAGAAGGTGGGTTGAGTATCTAGAAGACAATGATTTCATACTCAACTACCATCCGAGGAAGGCCAATGTAGTCGTCGATGCACTTAGCCGAAAATCTTGGGGTGAACTAAATGTTCTTGCAAGTAAATGGAAGATGAGGGATGCCCTTGGAGACTATGATCTATGGGTTGGAGAAGATAGATCTCGGCCATGCCTATTCAACCTTGTGGCCCAACCTACCCTTCAACGTAGGGTTGTGGAATTGTAATGTTTAGATCCTGACTTAGCATTGATTCGAGCTAAATTGGAAAATGGAGAAACAATGGAGGGTTGGTCTTTGAGAAATGGAGAATTGAGATATGGGGAGAAGCTATGTGTTCCTGATGACTCGTCCCTAAAGGAGGAGATACTTGGAGAGTGTCATCGCTCTAATTTTGCTATCCACCTCCTGGTAGCACAAAAATGTATAGGGACATGAATCGCCAATATTGGTGGAAGGGAATGAAGAAGGATGTGACAAGGTTCATAGCACCATGTGTGGTGTGCCAGCAGGTGAAGGTCGAACATCGAAAGCTAGGAGGATTACTACAGTCTTTGCTTATCCCAGAGTGGAAATGGGATCACATCACCATGAATTTCGTGTCAGGTTAACCACAGACGTCGCACAGGCATAATGCAGTATGGGTTATAGTTGATAGACTCACCAAGTCTGCACATTACTTGAGTATGAAGACCACAGACACTCTAGAGACCTTGAGCAAGCTGTATATCTGCGAGATCGTGAGATTGCATGGAGTTCCACTTCTTATCGTATCGGATCGTGATTCCCTTTTTTGGCACAATTTTGGCAAAGTCTACAACGAGCTATGGGGACAGAATTGCATTTTAGCCCCGCTTTTCATCCCCAAACGGATGGCCAATCCGAGAGGGTGATACAGATTTTGGAGGATATGCTCCGTGCTTGTGTATTGGACTTCAAGGGAAGTTAAAGTGACCACTTGTCGTTGGTGGAATTTGCGTACAACAATAGTTATCAAGCAAGTATTGGAATGACTCTGTATGAAGCATTGTACGGAAGGCCATGTCGATCACCAACGTGTTGGTTAGAAGCGGGCGAGAGTAGCTTGTTTGGGCCAGAAATTGTTCGAAAAACTACAGAAAAGATTCAACTCATCCGGGAGAGACTACGCACGACACAAAGTAGACAAAAAAGCTATGCGAACAGAAGACAAAGACCATTGGAGTTCCAAGAAAGGGACTATGTTTTCCTCAAAGTGTCGCCTAAGAAGGGAGTTTCAAGATTCGTCAAGAAGGGAAAATTGGCTCCAAGGTACATCGGACCATTTGAAGTGATCAAAGCAGTGGGCAAAGCGGCGTATTAACTTCGGTTACCAGCTCAGTTGTCAGGGATGCACGACGTGTTTCATGTGTCGATGTTGAGGAAGTGCCAATCAGAGACCACACATGTGATAGATTTGGAAGATATCGAAGTTCAAGACGAAGCCACGTATGAAGAACAACCGGTGAAGATTCTTGATACCAAAGAGAAGGTGCTCCGTAACAAAGTCATCCAACTGGTGCAGGTCTTGTGGCAACATCACGGAATGGAGGAAGCTACTTGGGAACCCGAGCTGGAGATATGAGAGAAGTACCCTTATTTATTCGCTACTTGAGGTAAGTTTTGAGGACGAAACTTTCTTTAAGGGGGGTGGATTGTAAACCCCACCCTTTCATCTTTATATATGTATGTAGGTTTATGTAGCAAGTTATTATTTCTTTTGGAAATGTTAATATAGAAATTCGAGGAAATAGTAGTTCAGACTTAGTTTTGACTTGTAAATATATGAAACCATTTGCAATAGAACTTATACCTACTATGTTTGATGTTTAAATGAATGTTGTATAAGTTTGGGTTGGTTTTGGAAGGGTTTGGAATGGATTATAAATGAAAAACAAGGAAAACAAGCAAACTAAACAGACCGTACCAGTACTGCATACCGGTACGCCCGAAAGATACTGTACCGGCACAGCGTACCGGTATGTTATTGTCCAGAGAGTTTAACGTACCGATATTGTATACCGGTACGCTTTGTAAGTTCCAGACATTTTAAGTCACGATCTGGGGTCCATCTTTCACCCTATAAATACATAATGACGCCTCCGTTAGCTCCATTTCAACCTTTCTAACCCTAGAAAACCATAGAGAGGAATAAAGGAAGAGAAAAACACAAGATCAAAGGGGATTTCCACTTCAAGAAGATCAAAACCCTTGTTTTTTAAAAACACCAAGGTAGTGGTTTTCTTCCATTCTTGTGCATTGTTGCTAGGCTAATGTATATGTATTCTTTGACTCTAAATCTTATATATTTGCTATGAAATCATTTTTTCTTAGTCTTCTTGCAATTATTAACATGTTTTACACAAGTTAGGGTTGAATACCCATGAAATCTCTTTTCCTTGCTTTAAAACCCTAGTTTTTGGAGAGGGATGGATTTTCTTAAATTCTTCCTTTATTGTTGATTTCAAAACTATAGTGCTTTGTGTTGAGTAATAAAATGATGTTGTGGCGATCTCTTGTATTTTTCTTAATTGGTTTTGGAATTGTCACATGATAAATTTGGGGGTTTTTGAGATATGCTTGTAACTTGAGAAATTTAGTTTGGTATTGTATCTCTCTTGAGTGTGGGAGGACCATGGGTGGCCTTTGAAGAGATATCATAGAGTGGGTAGACGTTATTCATACTCCATGTGGGTTTGAACTTTTCCTACCACTCGTAGTGGGGTTAGTGCTTTGGTAAGACTAAACTGCTATTGCTCACGGGTATCGAGGCAGAGGGTTAGTATACTAATGCCTGGGTTGGATACGTCATTGTCATTGGTATGGTATACTCTCTTCCTAAAGGTTGGATATCTTTGAGAAGATTTGGGTGTGTGTGTGTGGGCTAGATGTTACTCAATGCGTCGATTCATGTGGATGCCTTACATCATGGTTAAGATACATGTATATATTGTTGTGAAATGTTCAAGTTATGAATTATTGTTCATTGTACTAGAAATAGTTTCTACAAGAATTTTGGGAAGTATGAGATTCCGCAAGAACGTGGTAGAAATGGTTTATGGTGAAATGCATTATTAGTTGTATATTGGTTTTACTTATGCATTAAATTACTGTTGTTGCTTAAACTTGAGTTCGGTTCAAATGTCTGTGTTTTCTTCAAAAATTCATATATGCTTTTTGTGAAAGGTGATTGACCGATTTTATATGCTTTTCTAAACCTTGTTCGAGTTTGGTAGGAATGTTGCTACAAAACTTAGTGCTCACCCCCTACAAACTACATTTTTCAGATTATGTACTATATGAGAATTTGAGAGTAGATGAACCGGCATACTGGGAGATTCCCGTAGACGGACATGTTGATCCCGAGGTGGACGCTTAGAACAACATTACTTTTTTTTCTAGACTTGGAAATTTATTTTGGAAATATTGTGAAGTCTAGACTCTTTTGTAATTCTGTTGCGAGTTTATGTTTAATTCTTTTGGGATGTAATTATCTTACTTTTGGGATCATATTCTTTTGGGGATATATTAGTCATGTTTTGGCGTATTCTTTTGGGAACGAGATTGTAAAGATTACCTTTGATGTATGAAGTTTCTTTATGGATGAATTATTTAGTTGCTCTCATGATGTGAATGGTTTTTAGTTTGTAATGCGATCCAGGGTGGGTTTTGGGGCGTTACAACAACCTTGTAGCACTGTGCTTGGTGCACCAAAGTTATTGAACCTTGGTTCAATTCATTTTGGCGACCACCTTTAGGTTGCGTTGACCATGGTGAGACAAACTAGCTTGAGTTCACCACTAAAAAAAGTCTTTTGTATTCACGAGTCATAGAATGGTCTTGTAAGCAGTGCAGTAAGCACATAGGACATCGGTCAACCTAAATGACCAATCTTTCCTATTAGGGTTTACTATTTTCTCTAGGATGTTCTTCATTTCCTTATTGGCCAACTCGGCTAAGCCATTGGTTTGTGGGTGATATGCGGTGGACACCTTGTGTGTGATGCCATATTGATGCATTAAAGATGCAAATGACCTATTACATAAATGAGAACCACAGTCGCTTGTCATAGCACGAGGCTTCCCAAACCTCAAAAAAATGTTCTCCTTTAGAAACTTGACCACAACACGGTGGTCATTGATCTTAGTTGGGATAGCCTCTACCCACTTGGACACGTAGTCCACTGGCAGCAATATGTATATGTAGCCAAAAGACAGAAAAGGGACCCATCAAGTCAATGCCCCAACAGTCAAATATCTCAATAACAAGTATAGGGTAGAGGGGCATCATGTTCCTTCGGGTGACAGTACCCAATCTTTGGCACCTATCGCATTCCTTACAAAATGAAACACAGTCTTTGATTAAAGAGGGTCAATAAAAACCTAATTGTAAGACCTTTGCGAAGGTCTTATTTGAAGATAAATGACCACCTCATGCCTATGAATGGAAAAATACAAGGACTTTTCGTTGTTCATTTTATGGTACGCATCTCCTCATCACTTGATCTGGGCAATACTTGAACAAGTACAGGTTGTCAAAGTAGAAGTACTTCACATTCGCCATAAACCTCCGTCTATCCTATGAGCTCCAATGTGGTGGTATTTGTCTTGTAGCAAGATAATTACTTATGTCAGCATACCAAGGACAAACATAATAAATAAAAAGTAAATGTTCATTAGGAAAAAAGTCAGGGATAGGAGTATGCTTCTTGGCATCTTGAACCACAAGTCGAGATAAATGGTCCACCACCACTTTCTCCGCTCCCTTTTTGTATTTGATTGTCAAGTTGAACTCTTGGAATAGGAGGATCAACCTAATAAGTCTCAATTTTGCATCCTGTTTAGACAATAGATACTTCAAAGTAGAGTGGTCAGTGTAGACTATAATAGGTGAACCAATTATATAAGACCGTAATTTATCTAATGCAAATACTATGGTAGCAACTCTTTTTCAGTGGTAGTGTAATTCATTTGATCCTCGTTAAGAGTTTTACTAGCATAGTATATTACAGAAGGTCTCTTATCTTCCTTTTGACCAAGCACAACATCGACCACGTAATCACTCGCGTCGCACGTAAGCTCAAATGGTAAGTCCCACTTAGGTGGTCGCATAATCTGAGGTGTAGCGAGCATGCTTTTGATTTTTTTTTAAATGATGCCTTATTATTATCCGACCACACAAATAGGACATCCTTTGAAAGCAAATTGGTCAAGGGTCAAGCCATTGCACTAAAGTCCTTTATAAAACGATGATAAAAACCAACATGACCAAGAAATGACCTGATGTCTTTGACGACCTTTGGAGCGGGGAGGTTGGAAATTGCATCAAACTTGGATTTGTTGACTTTGCTCCCATTTGCCGAAACGATGTGCCCAAGCATTATCCCTTGTGTCACCGAAAAGTGACACTTCTCCAAGTTGAGAACCAAGTTCTTCTCCTTGCATCTCTGAAGTACTCCCTCTAAGTTTTCTAAACAACCATTAAAGGAATCTCTGAACACTAAGAAATCTTCCATAAAAATTCCACGATCTTCTCAACCATATCACTGAAGATTCCCATCACACATATTTGAAAAGTCCTTGGGGCATTACATAACCCAAAAGGCATGCGTCGGTAGGTAAAGGTACCAAAAGGGCAAATGAAAGTGGTCTTTTCTTGATCCTGCAATGCGATCTCAATTTGATTGTAGCCGAAGTATCCATCCAAGAAGCAATAGAACAAATGTCCGACTACTCTCTCAATCACTTGGTTGAGGAATGGCAATGGGAAGTGGTATTTCCTTGTGCACGAGTTGAGCTTTTGGTAATCAATACACACACTCCATTCAGTGACCACCCTCATTGGAATTAACTTGTTCTCCTCATTTGCCACAATCGTAACTCCCGATTTCTTGGGTTCTACTTGTGTGGGACTAACCCACTTGTTATCGGTAATCAGAAATATGATGCCCACGTCAAGTAGCTTAAGTACCTTACCCATGGTGAATGGAAAAACTCTTGTTGCTAGCTGATGCTCATTGATGCCACTTGAGAGGTAAAGATGTTGTGGTGAGGAGATTGTGATATTCATGATAAGGGAGTGATTTTTGTATGAATAAGAGTTGGTGGGTATGTATTTTAAAGGTTTGAAATTTTGTGGTAGTGGTGGGAGTGGATTCGGATTCATGTATGTAAAGCTGATGGGTATTTCATATTGCTGAAAATATGGGTTTGGGAGTTGTTTGTGATGTTTAGAATGCTGAAAATCTGGTTTTGGGGGGCTGTTTTTGATGTGGAGAGTGCTGAAATTATGAGCTGGGAGCTGATTTTGAGCAGCAGGAAGCTATCTGGGCACTGGCTAGGCACGCAGGGGCGCTAGAAATGGCGCCTAGGTGCTAGTTTACTGCCTTTGGACATCAGCCAGGCACACAGGGGCACCCACTATGGCGCCTAGGCGCTAGGTTGCTGCTTTGAGTGCTAGTTGGGCACGCTGAGGCGCTGCCTCGGGCGCCTAGGTGCTGCCTTGGGTCCTCCTTTTTCTTGTTCAAACTTCATTTTTCTTTGATATTTCTTTTCGATTATTGATACCTACAAGCAATTAACCCACAATTAAAAATGTGCTAATAATCTAAGAACTAAATTGACAAAAACAAAGAATTAAAAAAAATTAAAAGCTAAACTCAGGGTTGCCTCCCAAATAGCGCTTGGTTTAAAGTCATCAGCCTGATTACTCTCTAGTATTGGATCGGTGAGAGTTATTGAGGTCTTTTGACGATCCACATCGCCACCCCAATAGTGCTTCATTCGTTGCTCGTTCACCTTAAACGTTTTGTTCGAGTTGGGTTCTTCGACTTTAATTGCTCCATGTGGGAATACTTCAGTAACCAGAAATGGCCCGACCACCTTGATTCGGGTTTACCCGGGAAGAGTTTTAACCTCGAATTGAACAGGAGTACCGCTTGTCCCGATTGAAACTTTCGCTCAGTGATCTTCTTATCATACCACCTTTTTACCTTCTCTTTATAAATCTTTGCGTTCTCGTATGCATAGAGACGTAACTCATCCATCTCATTCAGCTGCAAGAGACACTTCTCACCCGCTGCATGCAAGTCAAAATTAAGTTTCCGAATAGCCCAATATGCACTATGTTCTATTTCTACCGACAGATGACAAGCTTTGCCATACACCAGCTTATATGGAGACATCTCAATTGGTGTTTTATACGTTGTTTGATAGGCCCATAGGGCATCATCTAGTTTCTTCGACCAATCTTTTCGGTTGGGATTAACAATTTTCTCCAGGATCCGCTTCACTTCTCTATTCGAAACTTCGGCTTGGCCACTAGTCTGGGGGTGATAAGTTGTGGCAATCTTATGGGTGACCCCATATTTAGCGAGAAGAGCTGCAAAATGTTTATTACAAAAATGCATACCTTCATCGCTAATGATCGCTCTCGACGTACCAAACCTCGTGAAGATGTCTGTTCGGAGGAAATTTAACACCACCTTTGCATCATTGGTAGGTAAAACACCTACCTCAACCCACTTAGAGATGTAATCCACCACAACTAATATGTAAAGGTTGTTGTACGATGATGGAAATGGGCAATGGTGCCAAAAACTTATTATCCGAATTTGATATTGACAATTTACGTGCAAGTATACACGATTAACAAGTAATAAAGTGTTAGGTAGAGTATCATTCCCACGGAGAATTATTGCTAATAAATTCCAAGTACTAACTTTATATCAATTCAATTTTATTTAAACAACTGGAATTGAACTATGAATTTACTAATTTAAAACTAAACCTAAACTTAATAATCAAGGGTTGAATTTGCCAGGTAAAAGAACTTAAGATTACAAATTCCCCTAATGCTTTGTATAAATCTTTCTAACTCTCTTTCTAGTTAATTGATCAAAATAAGTTGTTAACTAAGAACTTAAAGTTATTTATCAAACCTCTTCCAATAGTTAGAATTAACCCAGCTATTCAATCCTAAGAAGAATTAACCAGATGCATGTCATCATATTTAAATCTAAACCTAGATTCATCTCCCAATTTCATCTAGGTTATCAAACTAATTGTTGGCCACACAATCATACATCAATCACAAAATATGACAAACAACTCATATAAGATCAATAAGAAGAAGAAACAAGAGTAGATTAATTTAACTAGACATAGGTTCCGTTGCAATCTTAATAAAAATTTATTTCATAATGTAATTGAAAAACATCATTCTAAAATTAAACAACATCTTAGGAAATCAATAAATAAAAGTAAGAGAAAAGAATGAAAACTTAGGTGCAATCTTCAATCATTCTCTAGCCTTCAAGACCAATCTTCTTCGTGTCGATTCCTTCGATCCTTGTCTTCAATTTTCTTCTAATTCCTTGGCTTTTCTAGATGTTTTCAGCCCCAAAAAGTCAATATATCTCATCCCCGCACAAACCCTAGCATATACCTAGCTTTAGAGTCCAATTTTGGGTCAAAAACAAGTCAAATTTGCGTCAAGGACCAACATAAGCACGAGGGTGCCATAAATCAGTGTAGGGGCACCATTTGGACAGCAGGTTGGTGCAGGGGCGCGTCCCCCCTTTTTGGCCTAAAAATGCCCTTTAGCTTCCTCTTCCAAAAATCCACCCTTTTTGGCTCCAAATTGACCTTGTTTCTTCCCAATTGATCATGATTCCTTCCAAACTATCATCCCTACGAAATAACATCAAAACACACAAAATAAATAAAAAGGAACACAAAATAATTGAAAACTTACAATTTCATTAAGCCGAAAGTACTCAATTCGTAGGTATAAAATCCATTCATCACTTGTCACTAGATGTGGGTGGCTTTGTACCACTTGGTGAGAGTTCTTTTAATTTGGGTGCCATGTCCCTACAACATGAGTGGTGCAACTCTATAGACTTTGATTATCATCTGTTAACTTAGATGTAATAGGTTCCAACAAAAAAAATTCAACAGAGTTTTCACAAAATGTTTCATTCAAATGTTCATGTACCAAAAACTCAATGGAATTTACTTCTCTCACTTCCTTTTCATCTATTGGATGCATGACAATATTAAAAATATTAAGGTCAAGATTTATATTCCCAAAAGTCAATTTCATGACCCCATTCCTACAATTGATTAATGCATTTGAAGTTTCTAGGAAAGGTAGACCAAGAATTATGGGAATTTGATTCCCTAGATGTATTGCTAGTTAAGTATCTAAGACAATGAAATCAACAGGAAAGATGAAGTTGTTCACTTGAACATGCACATCATCTACAATGCCCCTTGGAACTTTGATAGACCTATCTGCCAACTGGAGTGTGATATAAGTGGGTTTAAGTTTACCCAGACCCAATTGTTGGTAGACAGAGAAAGGGAGCAAATTGAACCTGGCTCCAAGATCTAGCAGTGCTTGTTCTTTCCTGATAGTTTTGATGACACATGACACACTTGGACACCCTAGATCCCTGTATTTTGGAGGGATTTTGTGTTGGAGTATGGCACTGGCTTGTTCTATCAAGAAGGCTCTTTTATGAACATTTTGGCTTCTTTTGATTTTGCACAAGTCTTTTAGAATCTTGGCATAAGAAGGAACTTGTTTGATTGCATTAAGAAGTGGAATATTAATTTTTACTTGCTTTAAAAGCTCATACATTTCTGTATGGTTATTCAATTTTTGTTCTTCCTTGAGTCTTTGAGGGAAAGGAGTAGGAATAGGACACGAAGGATCTTTTTTCTTTGAGGGTTCTAGTTCCTTTTCAATCACAGGTTCAGGCTCAACTGGCTCATTGAATGGGATTGACTCAGGCTTGGCTCTGGAATTAACATGTCTCTAATGGTTTTGTCAATTACATGGTGCTTGATGTTTTTCGTTGTATTTCCTAGTCTCCGGACATCATCCCTCAATTGTGTATGGCTTATTGGAATGGGGGAGTGTCACTCTCCCTCGAATGATGCAAGAAATAGGAAAAAAATGGAATAATGGTGGTGGAATGAAGGAAATGTGTGTGTGTGTGTTTGAACAAAAGTGCTCCCCAATTGCAAGGAGTCTTTTGAGTGTCATGTTTTACTTGGAAAAGTATTCCAAGGTCACCTTCTCAGGGAAGGAGGTGAATCGTATTGAAGGTGATTTTGATAAAAAGGGTAAAGTGCAAAATTTTTTTGTTGTTTGAAGTTTGGTTTGTGATTATGTCGTGATGAAAATGAAATGGGAAACAAGGGTCAGCTAATTCGAAGGTTTCATCCAATGGGAATGCCTAGTCAACTCGAAACTTTCCTCCAATACAACCTAGATATACGATTGATTCGTAGGAAGCGAGGGACAAGATGAAAGTGAGGATCCAAGCATAACCTGTAACAGGTCTATGGGATATCAAAGACTCAAAATTCCATCCGCACTCAACCCAGTCAAATTGAACCATCGTACTCTGAGAGGAGACAAGAAAATGAGTTGAAATGGCATGGCCAAGAGGAGTTTTCCCTTGGATTACCCAACTTAAAATCTAGCTACTCATGAAAGCAATAAAGAATTGCATAACGTAAACAGACATAATCAAGAAATGAAGATTGGAACTGAGCTTAATGCAAGAAATCTTAAACTATGAAGAAAAATATTCAATACCCATTTTAAAAGCTTGAGATGTAATACTTGAAAGCAATAATGGTGGATTGAAGAACATGTAACTAAACTTGAAATACACTTGAAATAGCTAAGATTAAGTCCAATATTTAAGGATTACAAGAGATTTAAAGTTTATTACAACTGAAATGGAGAGGAAAATGCAAGAACATAAGCTATCTATTTCTACTATCCATCTTATTCCTTGGAGCTTTGCAAGCTTAGGTAGCCACCCTTTCAAAGCTTGAGGAATTCTGAATATATGGTGTAGAGAGCCTTCAAATTTCATCCATGAGGCTCCTATAGCTTATGAGAGTAGACCTCCCATCAATGGGAGGTGATTTGATGTATTGGACAGACTAAGAAGAGCTTAGCCTGCACCCAACATGGTTACCCCCTTCTATCCCATCCTCATTAATGCTATTGCCTCCAAAGTTTTCAACTAGGTTGTAGAAGGCATGTATATATGTAAGGGATGTCAGGGGACAAGTGGGAGAATCAATGGTGGGACCCCCTAAGCAAGTGGAACATGAGTTATAGGCTTTTTGGGCATTCTGGGCAAAACCTACTGGAAGGTCGATGCAAACCTTCCGGAAGGTTTATTCTAGTAGTCTAAACCTTTTGGAAGGTGACACAATATAGAGGAAATCCAGCTCTACAACTTTCATGTTTTGTACTTTTCTAGATTCAAAGTGGATCATGGTAAAAAATGGGGAAGATAGAGGTATTGTGTCAAAACCTTTCAATTCCAATGGGCAAAACCTTTTGGAAGGTTTATGCAAACCTTCTGGAAGGTTTAAGGTTTTCTTCCAAATGCATTTTTCCTGAATTCTTCACCTTCCAAGCCTCCCAATCCTCATCTAATGTTTCCATCTCTTCACCACACATTCATACTTAGTTGCAGAGTTCCAAAAGCCATCATTTACGCTATAATTATCTGCAACATCAAAATTTCCATATTATTCATAGCTTTGACTAATTCTAAGTAATTAAATGCAAATTTAAGTTAAAATGCATGTAATGAGGCCGTTAAATATGCAATATTATATACTCATCACACTCCCCAAGTTAAGCTTTGCTAGTCCCTAGCAAACTAAATGTACAAATTAGGCAAACAAAAATAAATCGATTCTAATTCCATTATTGCATTTAGCATATGCAACAAGCCTTTAAACCCCTAGGTGATCAATAGTTGATGAGTTTTGTCTTTTGAAGGTTCCCAGTGAAGGTGCCTACACACTTCTTTTCCTCATATCCAATAATTAAAACATATGCCCATATCCTAACTAGAACTGGGATGTCAACAATAGCATTGTCCAAACACCCGAACTAATCACACATGAATCACATCAAAGCCTTAAATGCTATTCTAGAGTATCCACCTACACATTTCCTTTCAAAAATCATGTGTGTGTGAAATGAATATGTAATTTAAGCATTTACTCAATGGAATCCACATTCACTTAGCTATCCAAATTCAGTTTTGATGCAAAACTCACCAAGGGTTTCTCTCAATAATGAATCACACAATGATTATCCTGGCATGCTCTCCATGTGTATATGTGAGATAGAATATTATGCACAAAATGTAGTATGCTCACATATAATCCAAAAATAAAGTACATGCATAAAAACAAAACAACCTTGGCATAATATCATGAAAGGAATGCTAGGGCATTAGCTAGCAAAATCAACATCTCTTTTTCTTTAAAAGTATGATTTCTCCATGTTTTCTCTAGATCATTTAGGAATTCAAAGATTATAATGGGGTCCTGAGGTGATATTGGGGCACATGAAATGAAGGAAAAAGGATAACAAAGAGGGTTGTTCTAGGTGAATGACCTTTATTTCAAAAAGATCTCCATTTTTATGGGATTTCAAGTCTACTACCATCACTTCACTCTTTATCTCCTTTTCTTCTTTTCCTTAACATTTTCCTTCATTCTTTGATCAATTTTTTTTTCTTTCACCCTTTCTCTCCCCCTTTTCTTGGATTCATCATTCTTTTTCATTCAACATATGAATTCCACATTCATCACTCATTTTGTTGGGTTTCCACATCACCATTCCTCCTCTTTCATGTTCAATCATGGTCAGCTCTCGGAACAACCAAGGTGTGGTAAATTTTTATCTTTTTGCACTGGCTTGGTCACTTTTGTGGCATGTAACGAATTTTCAACAAGGCCCAAACATAGCACTAGGGATAAAATTTTACAAGAAAAAGGCTAAGGCTCAAAGAAATAAAAAATGGCCTAAGATCATCTGTATATAAACATAGGGGAACATTGTACATATCAAGACAAAGTCAATCAAATGCCCAAATGCACCTAACCAAAACAAGCATAATGAGATTATTTAACAAATTTGAAATTTGAAAATTTTTTCCTTGAGTAAATGTAAGTTCTCTCCAAACAAGGATTAACATTAAAGCTCACATGGGTTCTTACTCATCTCCACTATTCATGTGAAGCAGTAAATGTGAACTCTATTCGTAAATTGCCAAAATTACAAGTTCATGGTGCACTTATGGTTGAGTTCAAAAGCAAACAAGTATGTGATACTCTTAGTATTAGGATAAACTTCTATGATGTGCTCATGTATTCAAAGTTCAATATGAAGATCAAGCAATCACAACTCCCATAACAATTAGGATAGGGGAGTATAGCTCAATATTAGATATTTTTCAAAAATTGTCTAAAATTTTCAATTTTTTTTTTATATTTCCAACTATTACGTACAAAAAGTGGTGGAACATGTAAATGATGCACCTCACCCCTCAACTTGAACTATGTATTATCCTCAATGCACAAGGAATCATGCAATGAGAAAAAATGAAAGTTACATGGGAAATAAGATACTCCCTTTTTTTCTTTTTTTTCTTTCTCTTTTTTTTTAGTATACACATTAAAGGGAAAACAAAAAAGTTTGTTTACACCTCCCAACTTAAACTCGCACATGATATTGAATGAGATTTTCTACGATGATGCTCAAAATTAAATGAGTCCAAATTAGGGAGAGGTAAATAAATTCTACACTACAACATCAAGAAAAGGAAAATATAACAATAAAATAAGTCTACTACTATGTACATGAAAACAAAACAAAAAGGGCTCATGTCAATCCGACTTTAATTCGGATATGAGCTTGCGTCCATTGATTTTTTTGATTTTACATTTTTTTTTTTGTATAAATGTCCTTCCTAACCCATCTATCCAAACATAGCAAGGATAATGATTCAAAATTCTCAACCAAACTGAGGTGTAGACAAGTTTATGCAATTCCCACAATGGAGTATACAATTTCTTTTTAAAAGTTTCTACACTATTCTCCATTTCAATGCCTTCCCCAAGTTGAAAAATGTGAATCCCAACACCACTCTTTGATGGAAAAATGACCTTGGGCTCATTAGCCTCATGTGAGATAATATCATCATTAAATTTTTCACAATCGAGAGTGGTGGGAGATTCAACATCAATTTGCATTCCATAGAAATGATCATCCTCAATACATTGATTATGCTCTAGAAGTTGTTCTTCACGCATAGTACATATAGCATTAGTCAATGTAATAAGGTCATCTATTATTTCAAAAAATTGTTAGGCTACTTGAGCATTGACCTCCATTTGGTATAGCATAACCTCGCAAAGAGTATTTTTCAATTCTTGTTCGTTTGAGTCCTCATATGTTGGATAATGGAAAAATTCATTTAGTGGTGTGAGATTGGACAAAAAATTATAAGGTTCGTTCTCCCAATCATAACTTGGATAACTCGTTGGAACGTAATGGTTGGGGTAAAAGTTTAAGTAGACCAAAACTGAATTTGAACCTTCACATCCAAGGTCTTGAACCAGATAATTTATTGGGCACTCACTAGTGATGTGCCCATACTCATCACAAATCTCACACACATTTTCAAAATTTGAGGCATTTGACACATTATCATAAAAATTAGCAAACATAACACAAAACAAAAACTACAAAAAAATATTTACAGTCGAGACAACATACCTTGGCCTATGATGAAAATTATGAGACTTTCCTATGCCGTCCAAAATCACCTATGAACACGATGCTTACCTTTCCCAACAATGGTGCCAAAAATGCTTGGATTTTTTCGTTGTATACCCTATTTTATGGACATCACACTCAATGTGTGTATGGCTTATGCTGATTGGGGAGTGTCGTTCTCCCTCAGGATGATGCAAGAAATGGGGTAAACGGAATAGTGGCATGAAATGTATAAAATGTGTGTATGAACAAAAGTGCTCCTCGAGCGGAGAGAGACTTTCAAGTGTCGTGTTTTACTTGGAAAAGTATTCCAAGCTCGTCTCCTCAGGGAAGGAGGTCAAGTTGTGTGAAGGTGATTTTTTAAAAATGGAAAAGTGTAAAAATCTTGGATGTTTGAGTTTGGATTGTGATTTGTGTTCTTGGTGAAAATGAAATGGAAAACAAGTGTTGGCTAATCTGAAGTGGTCATTCCAATGAGAACGCCAACTCAACTCAAAACCTTCGTCCAATGGTGTTAAGATGTTCGATTGATTCGTGGGTAGCGAGGGACTAAGATGGAGGTGAGGATCCAACCCATGACAAGTCTATGGGATATCAAAAACTCAAAACCATATCCACACTCAACCTAGTCAAAGCGAATCAACATACACTATGGGGAAGAAAGAAAATGAGTTGAAATGGCATGCCCAAGAAGAGTTCTCTATTGGATTACCCAACTTAAAATCTAGATACCCATGAAAGCAAGAAATAATTGAATAATGTAAAGAGACATAATCAAGAAATGAAGATTGGAACTTAGCTTAATGCAAGAAATCTTAAACTATGAAGAAAAATATTCAATACCCATTTTAAAAGCTTGAAATGTAAAACTTGAAAGCAACAATGGTTGATTGAAGAACATGTAACTAAACTTGAAATAGATAAGATTAAAGTGCAATAGTTAAGGATTACAAGAGATTTAAAGTTTACTACACCTGAAATGCATAAAAAAATGCAAAAACATAAGCTTTCTATTTCTACTATTCATCTTCTTCCTCGGAGCTTTCTAAGCTTAGGTAGCCACTTTTTCAAAGTTTGTGGAATGTTGAATATATGGTGTAGAGAGCTTTCAAATTTTGTCCATCAATGGGAGGTGATTGGATGCATTGGATAGGCTAGTCAGAGCTTAGCCTGCACCCATCATGGCTGCCCCCTTCTCTCCCATCCTCATTAATGTCATTTCCTCCAAAGTCTTCAACTAGGGTGTAGAAAGAATGTATATATGTAAGGGATGTCTGGAGAAAAGTGAGAGAATCAATGGTGGGACCCCCAAGCAAGTGGAGCATGAGTTGTAGGTTTTCTTGGCAAAACCTTCTGGAAGGTCGATGCAAACCTTCCGGAAGGTTTATTCTAGTAGGCTAAACTTTCCAGAAAGTGACAGCTCAGGACCAGTTTTAGTATAATTGTCATAACATTTGGTCCAACTGTTGGATTAAGCTAAAAATTTGACACAATACAGGGCAAATCTAGCTCTACAACTTTTATGTTTTAAACTTTTCTAGTTTTGAAGTGGATCATAGTAAAAAATAGGGAAGACATAGGTACTCTGTCAAAACCTTTCAATTCTAGTGGGCAAAACCTTCCGGAAGGTTTTCTTCCAAATGCATTTTTCTTGAATTCTTCACCTTCCGAGCCTCCCAATCTACATCTAATGTGTCCATCTCTTCACCACACATTCATACTTAGTTGCAGGGTTCCAAAATCCATCATTTATGCTATAATTACCTACAACATCAAAATTTCCACATTATTCATAATTTTGACTAATTACAAGTAGTTAAATGCAAAGTTAAGTTAAAATGCATGTAATAAGGTTGTTAAATATGCAATATTATATGCCCACCACTTGGCCACTTCTTAGTGTGATGATAACTTGAGCTTGTTCTTGTGGGATTTCCATGGTTGAATAATTTCCCACATGATATTGACCATGTGGTTGTTTTGGTTGGGCGGGAAACTTTCCCTTCTCATGTGTGCTCATTGACTGGGTTAGCTTTTGAATATGGCTTTTGAGATCCTCGAAGGACTGAGTGGTTTGGGTTTTGAAGTCATTGAAAGCCTGAGTGGAATGATTGTTGTAGTTCATTTGGCTTTGTATGAATTGATTCAATGTGTCCTCAAGACTTCTCTTGTGTGGTGGTTGGTATGGTTGATATGTTGGAGGTCCTTGAGGTGGTAGTTGTGAACCTTGTTGATTCATGGGCATTGGTTGTGTGTTCCTCCAACTGAAGTTCAAGTGATTCCGCCACCCTGGATAATATGTTTCATAATACGGGTTGGAATAAGACTTGTTGAAATTAAAAATTGCATTTGTTTGTTCCAACAAGACTTCTTTGATTGTTGGAATGGTAGGACACTCCCCTGTAGGGTGTCCTATTAGCGCAGAAATCCCACACACTTGTTCTATGGGAGGGCCAACATCAACTTGATTTACCTTTTTCATTTCTAGAACTTCAAGCTTTTGAGACAAGGTAGTCATTTTCGCTCTCAGGTCATCATCTTCTTTCAAAACAGACTTACCCCCTTGGAAAGTAAATGGTTTGGCTTTAACAATGGTAGGGGAGGCTGAGTCCCACATCTGAGAACTATTAGATATCGTGTAAAAAAAAATTGAATGCCTCATCTGGACTTTTTCCCATGAACTCTCCTTGAGCCGTAATTTCAACAAATTGACGTAGGCTAGTGGGCAAAGAATCTTAGGAAAATCCTACCAAAGTCCAATTCTCAAAAGTATGGTGTGGGTAGGATTGGAGAAGATCGTTGAATCTATCCCAACATTGGTAAAATGTTTCTCCCTCTTTAACCGAAAAATTCATGATTTACTTTGTGAGTGCATTGGTATGGTGTAAATAAATTTTTTTTTTTTAAAAAAACTCATTCTATAATGCCTTCCAGTTTGGTATTGAATGAGCTTTCAAAGAATTTAGCCATTGTTTAGCTTTGTCCTTTAAAGAGAAAGGAAAAAGTTTCAGGGAACTAATGTTGGTGTTTTGGAGTAAATAGTGATAGAGACCAAAGTGACATAAACCCTTGAGATTTGAAGTTATGATGTTTATGGAATTTCCTGGATTGAATATAAGATTCTCTACAAAGGGTTTTTCTAGGCAAAATATAATATTCTCTCAAATGTGAAAGTCACCCCTTTAGCTTGAGGATTTGAACATATAGCAAATCATCCAGTTGTGATATTTTTGCTTGAGAACTCAATTAACTCCTATGCCAAAAACAAGTTAATTGGAAGATAAAGATGGATTGTGAGAAATTTTTTTGTTTTTTACAATGAGAATTAAAGAGCATGGTTCTGATGTCTTTGTAGAGATTTACAAGAACTATCCGAGCTGGGACTCAACCCTTCTACAAACAAGCATGTAATTCTGCAAGTCATCCAACCACTGTGTTAGTATTCCATTCTTAGTTGATGTACAATAATGGTGAAGATTGAAATGTAGTCACAAAGATATAGCTAGAGTACTTTCGAAGAACCAATGAATCCTCCTATGCCAAAAGTCATCTTGTCTTAGAATGGACTCATGGTTGTACAAAGTACCTTAGTTTTACTAGATGCATTCAATCATTCAATAGGCAATCAAAAGATAAAGCATTAAGCATAAACGAAATGCACAAATATTACTTCCAAATGATTTATACATGTTCATCTCTTCTTACTAAAGAGTGAATGAGAAGCTACTCACTCTTCATGGATTTGAGAAAGCTAGAAAAGTGTGTGACATTCATCCCTCCAAGTAGAGGAGTTACAAGGTAAAATAAACTACATAAGGAGCCTATCTTCGACGAAAATTGAGTGAATCACTTTCCACCCTTCAAGGTTACAAGAGAGCTAAAAAGGTGGAAGAGTTTCACTCTTCTAAGTGACGAAAGAAGCTTTTATTATGGAAGTTAATGAAACTAACAATGAAAGCAGAAGAAAGCTAGTTACATTGGAGGGTTTCTTCCACTTCCAAAATATCTATATATCTCTATCTCCCCAAAGAGGAGGTATTTATAGTCAAGGGGAAGGGGTAAAGACAAGTAAAAGAACAGTTCTAGGTGCTCAAAGTCCAAGTGAATGCCCCAAGATCTGGATGGAAAATCAATCACTCTGAATACTGTGTAGGGAATACATTCGAATGTGGAATGGTGTTCGAACGTTGGCTCCTTTCTTCTATGATGGGCATTCGAACGCTAACTAGAGTTTGAACATAATACTCAAGTGGTTTTTGTCTTCTATTGTGAAGAGCTGCAACTTGCCATGTGTCATCACCCTAGCACTCTTCTGGGTGTCCTCAAATAATTCAAGATAGCATTCGAACATGGATTAGCATTCGAACGTTATACTCAAGTAGCTCTTTGTTCTTCTTCGTAGGGAATAGCTGTAACATGCCATATGCCATCACCCTAGCACAGTTTTGGGGGCCCTCGATTATTTCAAGATGGCTTCCGAACGTGGATGCCTTGCTTCAAACTTCTCTAATTTCTTCTAGAACACTTGGGTGGTGCATGAAAGTTTGATGTTTATTGACTTTAGGCCCTTGTACAATCTTTCTTCCTTGAAATGTTATCATCAAAACTCTATCAAAGCATAATTAGTCTTAAACAAGCATAGTAACTTGCTAAGTTTAACTATTCATCAGTTTTTCCCTTTTATATGTTTACTTTTGGCCTTGTATAATGTTTCTAACAAAAACTTGTTTATATTTAAAAGGCATGTACATGAGACTCTTTTGAGACATTTATTCTTTTATGAATGAATGTACGTAGCGATGATGATTGTGGTAGTATCTGATACTATGCAATTGAGTAGGGATGAATGGACCCGGTGTGGTCAATGTTGTATGATTGCACATGTTGTATTTTGGGTAGAGTTCTCCGTACAAATGAGACTTTGCCCTAATTTTGTTGAGTTATGGATCCTGATAAATGGGGTATAATGGCATGGTATCGAATTACATGGTATCCAAGTGTATTCCATGGGTTGATGCATGACCAATGGGGTAATTATGGACACTTGGATTTTGAGGCGTCACATTGCTTGTCGAGGTACTGGTACCTCATCATTTGGTACTGGTACCCAACACCCAGAAGTTCTAGATCACCTTCCACACGACTCCATAAGCTAAGAAGACCCACTCCTACTATCCTAATTATGATTTTGACCACTTCAAGACTCTACCTTAGTCTTCTAATTTCTACATTCAACCTTTATGCATGAAGGAGTGGAAGGGGGAAATGAGAGAAGAGAGAAGAGAGAAAAAGGGAATGTAAACCCCACCCTTTTATCTTTATATATGTATGTAGGTTTATGTAGCAAGTTATTAATTATTTTGGAAATGTTAATATGGAAATTTGAGGAAATAGTAGTTAAAACTTAGTTTAACTTGCAAATATATGAAATAGTTGTAATAGAACTTGTACCAACTAGGTTTGATGTACAAAAGCATGTTGGATAAGGTTGGGTTGGATTTGGAAAGGTTTGGAATGGGTTTGAAATGAAAAATAGAGG
Source organism: Ilex paraguariensis (assembly GCA_963454935.2). Lineage (NCBI taxonomy): Eukaryota > Viridiplantae > Streptophyta > Magnoliopsida > Aquifoliales > Aquifoliaceae > Ilex > Ilex paraguariensis. Next base: position 1,043,834 of record CAUOFW020002836.1, read on the forward strand.
AAATAGGCAAATTTTGACAAGACGTACCGGTAGTACTCTGTCCAGTGGATCCGAACTACCGGTAGTCAACAGGTAGTAAATGTCCAATAGATCCGAACTACCTGTAGTCAACAGGTAGTAAGTGGCTAGTGGATCCAAACTACCGGTAGCTCAATAGGTAGTAAAGGTCCAATAGATCCGAACAACCGGTAGTCAACAGGTAGTAAAGGTCCAGTAGATCTGAACTACCGGTAGCTCAACAGGTAGTACGCTGTCCTGTAGAATCGAACTACCGGTAGCCCGATACGAACTACCGGTAGACCGTTAAAAATTTAGGATTTTTATGTTTTAAAACCCATTTTCACCCCATTTACTCCCATTCCTTCACACCACTCCCACCCCGCACCTCTAAAAACCCTAGTAGAAAGACTTGGAGAGGAAGACAATGGGAAAACAAGAGTTTTTTGGGTGATTCAAGATCAAATCTTCTTGTCCTTCACACCAAAGCCAAGGAGAAAGGTAGGGGGTTTTCTTCCATTCTTGTCCATTGATGCTAGGGCCAATATATATGTATTCTTTGACTCTAAATCTTATATATTTGCTATAAAATCATCTTTTCTTGGTCTTCTTGCAAAGATTACATGTTTTGAACAAAGTTAGAGTTGAATACCCATTAAATCTCTTTTCATGCTTCAAAACTGTAGTTTTTAGAGGGTAATGGATTTTCTTCTTAAATTCTTCCTTTATTATTGATTTTGAAACTATAGTGCTTTGTGTTGAGTAATAAAATGATGTTATTGTGATCTCTTGTATTTTTCTTAATTAGTTTTGGAATTGTCACATGATAAATTTGGGGATTTTTGAGATATGCTCGTAAATTGAGAAATTAAGTTTGGTATTGTATCTCTCANATTGTGATCTCTTATATTTTTCTTAATTAGTTTTGGAATTGTCACATGATAAATTTGGGGATTTTTGAGATATGCTTGTAAATTGAGAAATTGAGTTTGGTATTGTATCTGTCATGAGTGTGGAAGGACCATAAGTGACCTTTGACGAGATATAGTAGAGTGGGTAGACGTTATTCATACTTCGTATGGGTTTGAACTTTTCTTACCACTTGTAGTGGGATTAGTGCTTTGGTAAGACTAAACCGCTATTGCTCATAGGTGTGTCAGAGGATTAGTATACTAATGCCTGGGTTGGATACGTCACTGCCATTGGTATGGTATACACCCTTCCTAAAGGTTGGATATCTTTAAGAAGGTTTGGGTGTGTGTGTGTGGGCTAGATGTTACTCAATGTGTTGATTCGTGTGGATGCCTTACATCATGGTTAAGATACATGTATATATTGTGGTGAAATGTTCAAGTTATGAATTATTGTTCATTGTACCATAAATAGTTTCTACAAGAATTTTGGGAAGGGATTCCGTAAGAACTTGGGAGAAACGGTTTATGGTGGAATGAATTATTAGTTGTATACTGATTTTATCCATGCATTAAATTACTATTGTTGCTTAAACTTGAGATCTGTTCAAATGTCCCTGTTTTCTTCAAAAATTTATATGTGCTATTTGTGAAGGGTGACCGACCAATTTTATATGTTTTTTTCTAAACCTTGTTCGAGTTTGGGAGGAATGTTGCTACAGAGCTTAGTGCTCACTCCCCTACAAACTACATTTTTTTAGATTATGTACTAGAGGAGGATTTGAGAGTAGAGGAACCGACACACTAGGAGATTCCCATAGACGGGCATGTTGATTCCGAGGTGGACGCTTAGAACAGCATTACTTTTTATTCTAGACTAGGAAATTTACTTTGGAAATATTGTGAAGTCTAGACTATTTTGTAATTCCACTGCGATTTTATGTTTAATCCTTTTGGGATGTAATTATCTTACTTTTGGGATCATATTCTTTTGGGGATATATTCATTATGTTTTGGCGTATTCTTTTGGGAAAGAGATTGTAAAGATTACCCTTGATGTGTGAAATTTCTTTATGGATGAATTATTTAGTTGCTCTTATGATGTGAATGGTTTTTAGTTTGTAATGCTGTCTAGAGTGGGTTTTGGGGCGTTACAAAGTTTTGGTATCAGAGCTTAGGTTTTAGGTCTTACATAGGAGCTGTAGGTTATGGATCACCGCTAGGGAAATAGGACTAGGTTGAATGAAATTGTTAGATGAAATTTTATCCAAACCTTATACTTTAGCTTAAAGTGATAGTTCGGAGGATCTATAGATCAGTGAAACTAAAATGTGAATTGATGTGCCGGATGGAGGGTGAACGTGGACATGGGCGTGGACGTGGACGTCATGGCCAAGCAAACCCACCACCACCACCTCCAGATACCCTGAATGGCAACTATCAATGCCTAAGGGAGCAAACCACTCTGGTACAACGCCAGAATAGAAACAACAACCAGCGACGACAGAACTTCGTGAGGGGAGGTCCGATCAGGACTGGTGCTAGCAGCAGTGGAGCTACACAAAGGGCAACTCCGTACCATCGACCTGACCAAGCTTCGGGGCAAAGGAATCAAGTCGTTCAAAGAGCTGCAGTTGCACGAAATAGAATAGACAGTGACCCACGTCAATGCTTCGCATGTAGAGGGTTCGGGCACCTGAAAAAGAACTGCCCATCGATTCCACCAAAGACCAATCAAGCAATGGGACAAGTACATGCAAATAAACCACCTTGACGTAAGCCATTATAGCTGAAACCATTAGGAGCTATAGCCCCATGTGGTACCAAGCAAGAAAGAGTTCTTTCTTTGACCCAACAGGAGGAAGACATTTTTGATGTCGTTGTTGAAGGTATCATTCTTCTTTAAAATTCTTGGGCCCTAATTTTATTCGATCCTGGTGCTATTCATTCATTCATACGCACTACATATTCTCTTAATTTGGGATTGGACTTTGAGAAGCTCGAATATGCCTTGAGTATTGACATGCCTACAGGAGAATGGTTGGATACTCGAAGGGTGTGTAGAGGTTGTATGGTTTGAATTGGGGAGTATTAGGTGAGGGTGAAGGAAACGCTAGGCTTGACTTTGTTTGAAGTGATATGTTTATAAGATAAGTGTGATTTGTTACTTAATTAGGTCAGAAATTAATTATTTATTTGGATTCATGGATTAGCTAGCTTCGAGGAGTGGACGAAAATTTGGGAGGTATATTCTAGTTTTATATCGTGTCGTTTTGGACTATTCTAGGAGAAGGATGGTAATTTGAATTTTGATTTGTAAATTATGCTAGGCATGAATCATCATGCTAGTCATATTATCTATATTGGAGATGTGATAGCCCAATTTGGATGTGTGGAGGTAAGGTTAACTTAGATGTTTTATTTAAGATGGACTAAGTTTTGAATAATAAGGTAATGAAAATTGATATGTGTTACTTAAAATTCACAGAAATTAAGGAATGAATGTAGTTTTATTTTTAGGATATGAATCATGGAAGATTATGTGTACCAAATAATGACCAAGTAAGGGAAGAAGTGTTGGGTGAGTGACATCGTTCAAAATTCTCCATACATCCGGGCAGTACCAAGATGTACACGGACATGAAGCGTCAATATTGGTGGAAAGGGCTGAAACAAGATATGGCTAAATACGTGTCAAGGTGCGTGGTGTGCCAGCATGTGAAGATCGAACATCAAAAGCCAGGAGGATTACTACAGTCTTTACCTATCCGAGAATGGAAGTGGGATCACATCACCATGGATTTCGTGTTGGGTTTACCACGGACTTCGCGAGGGCATAATGCAGTATAGGTCATTGTGGATAGACTCACCAAATCAGCTCACTTATTGAGTACGAAGACCACCGACACGTTATAGACCCTGAGCAAGCTCTATATTCGCGAGATAGTGAGATTGCATGGAGTTTTGCTATCCATTGTGTCAGATCGCGATTCTCGTTTTGTGGCACAATTTTGGCAAAGTCTACAACGAGCTAATGGGCAGAGTTACGCTTTAGCACCGCCTTTCATCCCTAAACGGATGGTCAATCCGAGAGGGTGATACAGATTTTGGAGAATATGCTTCGTGCTTGTGTATTGGACTTCAAGGAAAGTTGGAGTGACCATTTGCCGTTGGTGGAATTTGCGTACGACAATAGCTATTAGGCAAGTATTGGAATGGCTCCGTATGAAGCATTGTATGGAAGGCCATGTCGATCACCGACGTGTTGGTTAGAAGTGGGCGAGAGTAACTTGTTGGGCCAAAAATTGTTCGGAAAACTACAAAGAAGATTCAACTCATCCGGGAGAGACTATGCACGACACAAAGTAAACAAAAAAGCTATGCAGACAGAATACGAAGACTATTGGAGTTCCAAGAAGGGGATTATGTTTTCCTCAAGGTGTGAGCCAAGAAGGGAGTGTTTAGATTGGGCAAGAAGGGGAAATTAGCACTAAGATACATCGGACCCTTTGAAGTGATCAAAGTTGTAAGAAAAGTGGCGTATCAACTTCGGTTACTAGTTCAGTTGTCAGGGGTACATGACGTGTTCCATGTTTCAATGTTAAGAAAGAGTCAATCGGATATAACACATGTCGTGGATTTGGAAAATATTGAAGTTCAAGATGGAGCAACATATGAAGAACAACTGGTGAAAATTCTTGACACCAAGGAGAAGGTACTATGCAACAAAGTCATCCAACTTGTGAATGTCTTGTGACAACATGACGGAATGGAGGAAGCTACCTGGGAACCCGAGCTGGAGATGTGAGAGAAGTATCCTTACTTATTCGCTACTTGAGGTAAGTTTTGAGGATGAAGCTTTCTTTAAGGGGGTGGATTGTAAACCCCACCCTTTTATCTTTATTTATGTATGTAGGTTTATATAGCAAGTTATTAATTCTTTTCGAAATGTTAATATGGAAATTCAAGGAAATAGTAGTTAAAAGTTAGTTTAACTTGCAAATATATGAAATCGTTGTAATATAACTTGTACCAACTAGGTTTGAAGTACAAAAGCATGTTGGAGAAGCTTAGGTTGGATTTGGAAAGGTTTGGAATGGGTTTGAAATGAAAAATAGAGGAAATAGGCAAATTTGGATAGGACCTACCCGTAGTACGCTGTCTAGTGGATCCGAACAACTGGTAGTCAACAAGTAGTAAGTGGCTAGTGGATCCGAACTACTGGTAGTCAACAAGTAGTAAGTGGCTAGTGGATCCGAACTACCGGTAGCTCAATAGGTAGTAAAGGTCCAGTAGATCTGAACTACTGGTAGTAAAGGTCCAATAGATCTGAACTATGGGTAGCTCAACAGGTAGTACACCGTCCTGTAGATCCAAACTACCGGTAGCCCGATACGAACTACCGGTAAACCATTAAAAAGTCGGGATTTTTATGTTTTAAAACCCCATTTCACCCCATTTACTCCCATTCTTTTACACCACTCTCACCCCACACCTCTAAGAACCCTAGTAGAAAGACTTAGAGAGGAAGAGACAAAGGGAAAATGAGAGTTTTTAGGGTAATTCAAGATCAAATCTTCTTGTCTTTCACACAAAAGCCAAGGATAAAGGTAGAGGGTTTTCTTCCATTCTTGTCCATTAATGCTAGGGCTAATATATATGTATTCTTTGACTCTAAATCTTAAATATTTGCTATGATATCATTTTTATTGGTCTTCTTGCAAATATTACATGTTTTCAACAAAGTTAGGGTTGAATACCCATGAAATCTCTTTTCTTGCTTCAAAACCCTAGTTTTTGGAGAGTGGTGGATTTTCTTCTTAAATTCTTCCTTTATTATTGATTTCGAAACTATAGTGCTTTGTGTTGAGTAATAAAATGATGTTGTTGTGATCTCTTGTATTTTTTTTAATTGGTTTTGGAATTGTCACATGACAAATTTGGGGATTTTTGAGATATGCTTGTAAATTGAGAAATTGAGTTTGATATTGTATCTCTCATGAGTGTGGGAGGACCATGGGTGACCTTTGACAAGATATCGTAGAGTGGGTAGACGTTATTCATACTCCGTGTGGGTTTGAACTTTTCTTACCACTCGTAGTGGGGTTAGTGCTTTGGTAAGACTAAACCGTCATAGCTCACGGGTGCCGTGTCAGAGGATTAGTATACTAATGCCTGGGTTGTATACGTCACTGCCATTGGTATGGTATACACCCTTCCTAAAAGTTGGATATCTTTGAGAAGATTTGGGTGTGTGTGTGTGGGCTAGATGTTACTCAATGTGTTGATTCATGTGGATGCCTTACCTCATGGTTGAGATACATGTATATATTGTGGTGAAATGTTCAAGTTATGAATTATTGTTCATTGTACCAGAAATAGTTTTACAAGAATTTTGGGAAGTAAGGGATTCCGCAAGAACTTGGGAGAAACAGTTTATGGTGGAATGGATTATTAGTTGTATATTGGTTTTACTTATGCATTAAATTACTGTTGTTGCTTAAACTTGAGATCTGTTCAAATGTACATGTTTTCTTCAAAAATTCATATATGCTATTTGTGAAGGGTGACCGACCAATTTTATATGTTTTTTTTAAACCTTGTTCGAATTTGGGAGGAATGTTGCTACAGAGTTTACTGCTCACCTCCCTACAAACTACATTTTTCAAATTATGTACTAGAGGAGGATTTGAGAGTAGAAGACCCAGCAGACTAGGAGATTTTTGTAGATGGGCATGTTGATTCCGAGGTGGATGCTTAGAACAACATTACTTTTTATTCTAGACTAGGAAATTTACTTTGAAAATATTGTGTGGTCTAGACTCTTTTGTAATTCCGCTTCGAGTTTATGTTTAATCCTTTTGGGATGTAATTATCTTACTTTTGGGATCATATTCTTTTGGGGATATATTCGTCATGTTTTGGCATATTCTTTTGAGAACGAGATTGTAAAGATTACCCTTGATGTATGAAATTTTTTTATGGATGAATTATTTAGTTGCTCTCATGATGTGAATGATTTTTAGTTCGTAATGCCATCCAGGGTGGGTTTTTGGGCGTTACAGGGAATGATTGCAAAAGGAAAGGGGCCATGCTTTTGTTTGAATTTTTGGAAGCTTGTTTGTTGAACCTCTTCCCAAAGCTTCTAACCTCTGCACACTCAATGATAGAGAGAGGAGGATGGACGAAATTGGAGGACACTTTTTGACACTGTGAAGCTTTTAGAGAGAGAAGGTCCATGGAAGAAGATGATGGTTCTAGAGAGAGAAAGTTTGCTTTTTACATTTTCCTTCACCATTTTCATTGTAGTAAGCTTCATTTTACATGTAATCCTTCCCTTTTAAACTTTAATCTAATTTATTTGAAGTTGTATTAAGTTTGGCTAGGGTTTTCTTGTTTCATTGTTGCATTTGGGTATTGTTCTTTTCAAGCTCTACATCTTAAGTATGAATATAATTTACCTTGTAGTCTAAACTCATCCCTACATTAATACAAGTTCAAGTTAACTTTATTACCATGTTTTTCTCTTATATGTTTATTTTTGCACTTAACATTTGTAGCTAAATCTTTAGTTGGCTAATCAAAAAGGGATTTCCTCTTAAGTATGTGGAATCAATTCTCTTTCATTCTTCTTCGTAGTGTAAAGCATTTGGTTTGACTAGGTTGACTGCGGATTAATGTGGTTGTAGACTTTTGATACACTGTAGACTTGTCACAGGGTATGCTCTTGTCCAAGCAACTACATTCATCTCCCACTTCCTATGAAACAATCAAATACTTAGGTACCATTGGTAGAATGGAATGAATTGATTTGGCATACCCATTGAAATGAATTGTATGGATTAGCCAACCATCTGTCACTACTTGAGAATTCCTCAAAATACAAACAACCAAACTTCAAATCACAATATTTTTCATTTTTCCCTTTCACAAATCACTTTCGAAAGTACTTGACCCTGTCTTCCTTGAGGAGACAACTTTGTAATACTCTTCCAAGTAAACCACCACACTATAAGTCTCTTTACGGTTGGGGAGAACTTTTGCATACTCACACACTTTTTTGTTCATCCTCACACAATTTACCTACTTCTTGTATGAGCTTGAGTGAGAGTGACATTCACCTTTCACTATAAGCCAAGCACCCAAGTGTTTTTGAGTAGGAAGCAAGGAAAAATAATCAACCATTTTCGCTACCATTACCAGGGAAGGCTAAGCATCAAGTTTTGAAGGTGATTTCGGACAATAGAGGTAAGTCTCATGATTTTCATTTTGGGTCGAGCTACATTTGCATGTGGGTACGTGATAAGCAAAATAGACTAGTTAGACGTGACCAAGGACCAAATGTGAACTTAAATCAAGATCCTCCCGAAGATGCCGGATATAATTTTGGGGATGATGGTGCTAACAATCCAAGAATCTAGAGAGAATTCTATAGCTACAAAGAGCGATACCCTATCCTAAACACTTCCTAGCCGAAATCTTCTTACTTCTACATCTTTTTGCCTTTCTACTTGGAGGGTTGAACCTCTCCCACTTTTATGCCCTAGTTGGTAATACGAGTGGGGGTATTTCAACTATTCCTTGGAGAATGACTAATTGTTTTAAGTTTATTATTGTAATGAGATTGTCTCGCACTTCTTGCTCCTTTATAGAAATGAGCTGTGAGTAGTCTACTTAGGCTCTCTAGCAAGGGTGAAGACATGCGTATTTTTGTTTGAGTTATGGAAAACCTAATTTTTTATTTATGCCCTAATGTTTATACCTTCCTTAACCTAAGGATATTTACTATTTGGTTTGGTTTCATATGCTCTTGGTTATGAGTATCGAGCTATGCTTATTACTATGTATCAATTCATTTGTATATTATTATGTACTTTATGCATGGTACAATGATGTATGTGGTCAGGTTTTATGTTAAAATCAAGAGATTGGTTATAGATGAGTTAAATCTTGGCATCACCAATGATTTTGATCGATCGCATAAACCAAAACTCCATCTTCAATGAATCATCAACATGCCAATCAAATAGCTGAGGCAAACCTTTTGATGGTTCTCCTTCAGTTTTACTCACGATATTTGGTTGAGGCACGGTACATAAACCTTCCAGTTAACCTAAATAGTTGTTGTGGTATGCTTCTGTTAATACATCAAACCTACCGGTTAACTTGTCAGTAAAATAAGGGTTAATTGTTATAAGGTAGCATTTCCTGAGTCAAGCATGAATCTATATGTTGGATCCCCGAACTGATTGAACTATTTTAAATTATACACCCAAGTATAAGTGGTCAAATTTTAGCATTTCTTGGTTTAAGTCTGAGGTTGAACCCACTGGGAGCTAACTGTTGGTATTTAAAAAAGAACTAGATAAAATAGTCGTGTGTGTAGTGTGCAATGGTATTGCTTGTGGTGTGAGCTTATAATCATCAAATAAACTCTTAAGTAAAACTTTGGATTATAATGATAAAAGGTACTCCTCAGTTCGAGGGTCTAACAAGCATTATATTGCTTATTTATGAAAATGCCACCTTATGGCAATTAACTCCCATTTTACTAGAAAATTAATCGGTAAGTTTGTTGTATAACTAAACCATATCATAGCAACTTGTTAGGATAGCTGGAATGTATTTGTCACATGAAACAATCAAATAACCCTAGTAAACCCAAAGATTAACCATTCAAAATGCTTACTCTAGCTATTCAATTGGCCAATTGATGATTCAATGATGATGGATTTCCAGTTTATACATTGCATCAAAAGCATTGGCTATGTCAAAATTTAACCCGTCTATAACCAATCTCTCGATTGTTACATGAAGCCCAACTGCATGCATAACCATATCATGCATGACGCATGTATTAATTATAGATAGAATGGTATATATCATTAAGCTCCGCTCGGTGTTCATAACTATGAGCATATTATAATAATAAGCATCCATCAATTGAGGGACGTATAAACATTAATTCATAAATAAAACATCAACATTTTCATAACTTAAACAATATTACACATGCATTCACCCTTCACCAAAGAGTATTAATGGAGTACTCATGCTTCATTGCTATAGACAAGCAATAATAATGAGATGATCCCATTATAACCAAAAAAAAAAATATAACACGCCATTCCCCGAGGAATACTTGAAACAATGCCACTCTTATTACAGGATAGGGCACAAAAGTACGAGAGGTTCCAAGTAGAAAGGATAAATAGAAATGTAGAATTAGAGAAAATTATGGTTGGGAAGTGATTAGGCGAGGGCTTCGCTCTTTCTTTCTCTCCTTTCTCTCTTTGCTTGAACTGGACTGAATTCCAGTGAATATACATTGAAAATGAGCAGAATACGGTTATTTATAGGCACCAGAAGGGGTGTAGGTGCGGCAAACACCCAAGCTACCTAATCACATCAAGTTGTTGCTTAAATGGACCAACGGGAGTAGAGGGAAGAGAAAGGTGGTTGAAGCATCGTCCGGATGATGGAGATCTTCTGGTTTTTCATGTTTGGCAGCCACCCTTGTTGACTCCTTAATTACACTTGCCTCCATTTCTTGATTCAGCCACTGCACTTTTATCTTCTGAAACTTCCACTCTTATTCTTGAAACCATGCAAAATATACAAACTACACATTACCTCTAATACTTTGAAAATTAATCACTTTCACCTAATTTACACACATAATTAATCCTAAACCCTAATTCATTTACTCTCTTTTTAGGGTTAATCACATTCCCCAACTAAACATTATTAGTCTCTAGTAATAAAATGAATAAAACAAGCCGTTAAACCCTGTCATAGATTTCACGATTGCATTTAGACTATGCAACAAGCCGTTAAACCCCTAGGTGATCCCTAGTGGACGAGTTTTGTCTCGTGAAGGTTTTCAATGAAAATACCTACAAAATTCAAAGGTTTGGATTACATAATTCATATTTTCCACGTATAGGATTAAAATCATCATTCTACTCTATTACCATGATGCTTCCGTTCCCTGGATCATTATAAGAGTGACATAGATTAATTGTAACACTATTCCATATATTTCAAGAAAAACTCATGTGTGCGTGCAGGGATTTCTTTATTTCAAAAACTCTTAAGAAATAAGAAAATCATTCATTCTGCTGTATGAGAATTAACCTCGATGTCAATCCTTTCTTGGAAATCACTCAACAAAGAATACACTCAAGGTTTAGTGACTATCAATCAAAAATTACATGTGACATGAATATTGTAATCAAAGCAAAATAATAGCACATGTAATACTTCAAAAGAAGGATATTTGAATAAAATTAAAAATTGGCATAATCTCATGGAAGCACATTAACACTATATCAAACAATATTGTCAACATTCTCCATTTTTCTGTAGTAAATAGGTGAAAGTAACACATGTGCATGACTTTTGGAATCAAAAAAGACTTAATTAGGGTTATAATGTGGCTAAAGGGTATTGGGTTTAAAGAAACGACGTCAAAGTATTCAAAAAGCTATCTTTTTCAATTAGTGTAGCACACATGTCTCTTTTCGATCTTTACAAACTCTTACACATTGTACTTCCCATTTCTCCTTTCAATCCCATATTTGCAGTTTCTTGACTATTTTCTTTCTTTGCTTCCTTCTTTTTTTTTATTTATGTCCTCTTCTATTTCTCTGAAAGATTATTTTCTCTTCATTTTTCTTTCTTGAACCATAATCACCATTTTTCTATTTTTTCTATATAATGTCTTCTTTAGGAAATGGTGCAAGAAAATTAGATAGCAAGATTTGGACAAATATTTTTTTTTGTGGCTCGGTTAATTAATGGGTTTAAGAAAACAATTTTTTTACTTGGGCTCAATCACGGCTTACTAGGGATATAGTTTTGCAAAAGAAATGTATTAGGCTCAAAATAAAGTCACAAATGGCCTATGATCATTTTTCAGAATTCATGCACCTGCATAATTTTCATAAAGATTTCGGTAGAGATTGTTAACATGTCATATGATGAGTGCTAATCAAGACAAGAATTAATGAGATTATTCAAAGAAATTTTTTCGCAATGCTGAAATTCTTACTCGAGTAAATGTGAAAAATCTCTCCAAGGAAAATTGGTTCAAAATATGCACATAGGTTCCACTATACATGTAAGCTTTCATAAAGGATCATAATATTTCAAAAGGTTTTATTGAAAATAAGAAATTGATTTGTGTTCAGGATAATGAGTTTCCCTGCAAATATGGAGAAAGTTAATAACAATGTATGAAATTCCCGTGTAATCTGGTTAGGGTCATACCTGCAAAGTATTAGAATGATAATGTAATTTGTATCATGAATCATATGAAACAAGTATCCTAGCACAACAAAATTTAAGCAAAATTACCAACTAACCAAATTAATTAAAACTAAATCAAAACTACTATCCAAAACATCCAAACCAAAATAAAATGCATAATCAAAAGTTTGGTAAGAGTAAAAAGAGAATAGAAATTTCAAAAACTCTGGTCACTAGACTGAGGGGCCTCCACTGTATTGCCCTCGAAGTAGCCTCATAATTTCATTCTGATTTTCTTCATAGCTAGCCATCCTTTGATCCAATTGAGTGATGCAAGTCTCTAATCCCTATAGAATATGGCGGTCAGTCTGGTCATCAACTAGAATATAAGGCTGCTCTTCTGGTTGTTGGGGTTTCTCTAGTGGCTAAAAAATCTACACACTCTAGGAATTGATCTATGTGCAGTTCTGGTAGTGCTTTCTATTGCTCTTCTACCTGCCCTTCATGGCTCTTTTTCATTGAATTTCTATCCAATGGTGCCAAATAATCCATAGTTGACCATGTTGGATCTGCAATTACTCCTTCCATGCTAAATAACTCAGATACTAAAATAACAAAAAGGAGTGAGGGCTTCTTAGTCTTAAAATTTACCATCATTTGATCCATTATCAACGTTGGCAAGTCAATAGTGTCTCCTATCCCAAAAGAACATAGAAAATAAGCTCTCTCAGTATAGATTTGGTTTTTCTGAGACTGGGCAACAGATTGTTCACAATGATCAAATTCAAGATTTTGTATTTATCAGTTGAGTCCTTATGAGTGCGTACAATTTCATATTTAACGGCCTCATTACATGCATTTTAATTCAACTTTACATTTAATTACTTAGAGTTAGTTAAATTTGTGAATAATGTGGAAATTTTGATGTTTAAGGTAATCATAGAGTAAATGATGGCTTTCGAAACCCAGCAACTAAGTGTGGATGAGTGGGGGAGAGATGAAAGCATTACATGAGGATTAGGAGGCTTTAAAGTGGAAAAAATCAAGGAGGTAGCGGTACTTGGTATCATAGGTTTATAAGCCTACTGGAATTTTGGTACTGGCACCCGCACCAATTGGTAGTAATACCATGGTATTTTACATTTTTGACCATAATCCTCTTTCAATCTGAAAAATTACAAAACATAAAAGTTGTATATCTGGATGTCCTCTATTGTATGTCAAAATTTTAGCTTAACCCGATGGTGGGAACAAAATTTATGACAAATATCCAAAAGCTGGTCATGAGCTTGCATCCCTCTTACGACCTACTGGTAGAACCTTAAAACCTACATGAAGTTTTCTACTGGTAGGTTTTTGATGTTTTACAGGTAGGTTTTGCTCATAAGTGCCAAACACCGTTTCATGTGACTCCACCTACTTTAGGGGCTCTCCTCTTGTCAACCCAATCATACCCGGATATCTTTGACACACCATGATGTTCTCTAACGCCATAAAATCAGATTTTGGAAGAGAAATTAGTGGGAGTGGAAAGAGAGAGAAGAGGGGTAATTAGTGAATTGGTATATATAAATTTTTAGCTTGTAATTTCTTGGAAAATGATATTATGTGGGTATGCTATGTGTTTATATCATGCCTATGTGGAATTAAGTGTGTTATTGCACAGATTATGTGTAACATGCTTGGGAAAATTCCTATTGAATGTAAATGTTGATATATGCTTATGATATATTAACATTGTGATGATTTATTGGCAATTATATCCTTTTGATATAATTAGCTATGGAATGTGTTGAAATGTGGTAGAAATGTGGATTGTATTACATATGAATATGATACTGATATTGCAATTGTTCATTACATTGCATATGCACGGAGGCATCACATTCTTGGGCATCAGGCATGAGTGGGGGTGTATGTGTATGTCTTTGAATCAAACATCATTTTTGGTGGTTGATAAGTGGTCTCGGAATAGTTGGACGAAGGTTCAACAAAGTAGCACGGTTGCATGAAAAAGAAAAACTTGTGTTGGGTATAGTAAGAAGGGCTAGACACTCCCTCAGGTGCAAGACCCGGTTACTGGTTTATACACTTTTGTCAGTGCAAGTCCAAAAAAAAGTATCGGTGTGCAGAACCGGTGGTGAGACACCAGAACTCTACTACCCAACAAAGACACATGATTTTGTTTTCTAAAGTAGTCATTCGATGTGTAACATCAGTGGCAGGGGCTTGGAATGCCCGATTTCATACGCATGACATTAAATGTGTTAATGGAGCTAGTGATGGCTCGGGTTAAAGTGAATGAGTGAGTCCCATTCATTCCATGGCATAACATGGTGGTTTCTAAAATTGAATGGCATATTCTTGATTGGAATGGTTGTTGTTTGTTGAATGTTGCATGTGAACATTTCATACACATCTAGGTGGAGGAGTATCCTTTTTAACAGATACCCTATTTGGCGTACCTCACCCTTTATGGGAAAATATTTCAGGTGTGGTCTATACGCAGGTGGAAGGCTATCACTCGGGGCCTCAAGGATGAAGAAAAGTCGACTTGTGGCTTTTCAACCATATTTTGTAAAACATTTGTGAAATTTGATATTAGGCATGTATATCTATGGAAATGATTGCAATAGAACTTGTATGAACCATGTTTTATATGAAAAAATCTTCATGTTATGACGGTTTGGGTTGGTGTTGCACATGGTTGGAATGGATTGAAATTGAAAATAGATGAAATGGGGGAAACTAGGCACACCTACCGATAGGAAGTTGAGCTATTCTACCGGTAAATGTGGCCTAGTAGCCAGTAGAGTTTTTCTAGAAGGGTTCTCCTACTGGTAGAACGTTACTATTCCTACTAGTAGAAGAATGTCAGTAGGTTGTTTCTACTGGTAGAACATGGGCCACTTATATCCATAGGTTTTCTCAAATTTTTTAAAATAGGAGACCAATACACAACTTCTACCGATAAGTTTTTGAACACAACTACCTATAGGTTTTCTTCAAACTTCAAATTTTTGAAATGTTTTACAAAAATCTTGGGCAACAATTCCTTGTGCTCAAATGGATTATATGTAACCTGAATGACTATGAGTTAAGGTATAAAGGACCATGGATTGAGAAATGATAAAGTATGTCAATGGGTTATGATCCTTGATTAAGAGGACACTATTGGTGTGATGTCGAGTTGTGCGACAATCACAGGTACTTCCGCGAGTTGATGAGTAATCAATAATTACCAAAGGATCCTCAGTTTTAGGGGCATCAAAGCTTGGTATCAGAGCTTAGGTTTAGGATTTACGTAAGGCTTGCGGGGCATGGGTCTAGACCATTGCATTAATTGTGCATTACATGTTATGTGTTTTAAATGCTATATGTTATGTTTTATATGTTATGTGAACAGTATGCATGAGTAAATGTATATGGAGAAGAAACACTAGAGTTAGAGAACATAACATTGGAGGTCAGAAAAAGAATGAACGGGATAGTTCAGGGAGTATATGTCTACTAGTGGGTGGCACGTACTCTACTAGAAAGACATGGATAGAAATCTCAAAGTTTGAACTTGATCCCTATCTTGGGATACTAAGTTAGTGCTCAATTGATATTTGACCAGTGTGTAGATGGCAAATAGAGGAAGAGGACACGACCGAGGTGGTGGGCGGAACAATAACCAACCACCACCGGCCCTTGACCAACTAGCCTTTATGGAGGCTATTGACATGATGACGGCTATCTTTTCACAAGCTACTGCCAATGTGGGTCAAGGGGACTCAAGTAACCTCCAAAAATTTAAGGCACACAAGCCTCTGACTTTTATGGGAAGGGCGGACCTGATGGTGGTCGACTATTGGTTCAACAAGTGGAGAAGATCCTAGAGGCTATGGATATCACCTCCGACGCCACTAAGAAAAGGCTAGCTGCATTTCAGCTAAAAGGAGACACCCATCTGTGGTGGGATTGGACAAGGGCCGTGAAGAACTTAGAGGCAATGACATGGGAAGAATTCCAGGAGCTCTCCATGGACAAGTACTTCCCATCCGCTGTTTGACATGCAAAAACTTGAGAATTCTTGGATTTAAAGTATGGGACCATGAGAATGATGGAATACATGGCTAAGTTCACAAAATTATCCCATTTCGCCGATGATTATGTGGCCATAGACATAGCCAAAGTGAGGACGTTTGAGGATGGTTTGAAGTTGTCCATCTAGGAGAAAATTGTGGGCTATCACCTACAAGACTTGGACTCGATAGTCGAGATGAATCTGGTTATTGAGAGAGAAGTTGATGACATAAGGAGCATCCGGGAGGTGGGTGCTAAGGACAAGAAGAAGGAGGGCCAATCTTCTTCTTCTAGTTCGGGAAAATAGCAAAAAACTTCTACCCCATAAGTATCTTAAGGACAGGGCCACGACTATCAGGGCTAAGGCCAAGACCAAGGTCAATCATTCCAAGGTGGGAGAAATATCAGGACTACCTACGAGGCATGCCAGAGAACTTGTTACATATGGCACCAGCTGGGTCACAGGAAACAGAGTTGTCCTTTAGAAGTAGCGCTCCCAGAGCTATGGGGCATCACAATCATAGTCATCGATGGGGCATAGACAGACTTATTTCATTTCTCCTTGCCCCACTATGGGCTAGGAAAGCCAATTTCAATTTCAGGGTACTACACAGGCCCCTAATACTTGATTATCACAAAAAATTGCATATATTGTATGTTAATATGCCCTCTTTACACTTGTTTTTGTTGTGAAATTTGGGATAAATGCGGTTAATCTATATTTTAATGAAATCTTGTGTGAATGTAGGTGAAAAATTGAAAATGGTTTGTGTTAAGCCCCCATTGAAGTGTTGAAGTCAATAAAGATAAGGGAATAGCTTAAAGGAAGGATTGGAAGGTGAAGAGACAAAAAAAAATGCAATTTGGTTGAAAACCTTTAGGAAGGTTTACACTTGGTTTGCCTATTCATTGCCAAAACCTTCTGGAAGGTTTTATCTACTATGATAAACCTTTTGGAAGGTTTCCATCGATCTTTCAGAAGGTTTTGCTTGCTGCATTGCTATTTTAATTGTTCCTGCACAAATCTTCTCGAAGGTTTGCATCGACCTTCTGGAAGGTTTTGCCTAGAATGTCCAGACAGCCTCCAACTCAAGCTCTGCCATTTGGGGGTCCAACCTACACTTCTCTCACTTACACATCTATGTGACTCCCAACACCCATGCTTGGACTTTGGAGGCAATGACATTAATGAGGAGGAGAGAGAAGAGCCAAGGCAAGGGAGATGTAGGCTAGGCTTGTCCTAGCTTGCCCAATGCCATCCGATTAGCCTCTTATGGATGGGAGGTTTGTCACACACTTAGGGGAAGCTCCACGGACAAATTTTCAACCTAATATTAATTATTATTCAGATTATATTGCATTGTCGAGAGAGCAGCTCAGGGATGAAGATGAAGTTTTGGAGAGAGAAATTTATGTTTTTGCATTTTCTTCCATCCATTTTACTTGTAGTTTCCTGTTAGACTTGTTTAAGCTTCATTTAATGTCTTTAATGTCATTTATTACAGGTACATTGCAAGTTTAGTCCTACATTTTGGATTTCACCATTGTTGTATTAAGTTTTCTTCATTTCAAGCTTTTCAAATGGGTATTGAATGTTTTTCGTCATAGTTTAAGATCTATTGTATCAATCCAAGCTCCAATCTTCATTTCTTTACAATGTCTCTTTCCTTTATTTATGTTCTTGCATTAAATATGACTAACTAAGCTTCAAGTTGCCTAATCCAAGAGAGAGTTCCTCTTAGGTATGCTAAATCAACCCTTTTTCATTCATCCTCATAGTGTACGATGATTTGGTTTGACTAGGTTAAGGGTGGACGTGGTTGTGAGTTCTTGATACACCGTAGACTTGTCATAGGATATGCTTTAACCCTCACCTCCATTTTAGTCCCTCACTTCCTGTGAATCAATCAAACATCTAGGCACCATTCGAGGAAGGTCTTGGGTTGATTTGGCATTGCCATTAGAATGACCTATTTGGATTAGCCAACACTTGTTTCCATTTCATTTTCATCAAGAACACAATTCAGCAAAACCTCAAATTCAAAGATTTTTATACTTTTCCCTTTTCACCAAAATCACCTTCAACATAATTCCCTTCTTTCCCTGAGGAGACGACCTTGGAATACAAGTTTCAAGTGAAACACGACCCTTAAAATTCTCTCTATGCCTAGAGAGAACTTTTGTATACACACACACACGTTTGCCCCATTTCTCGCATCATTCAAAGGGAGAGTGACACTCATTTACACTCAAAAGCCATATACATGTTTGAGGGTGATGTGCGGAGATTAAGGGTATATAACAGAATAAATACTAAGCATTTTTGGCGCCATTGCCAGGGAAGGTAAAGCATTCAAGATAGAAGGTAATTTTTGGACAACACTAAGTCTCGTGATCTTTATCATGGGCTGAGGTATGTTGTTCCTTGTATATACTTTTGTTTATTTATATTTTCATTTGTAGATAATGTGTTGTATGTGAGGACAGGACAAACAAAACCGATTGGTTAGACAACCTTTAGGCCCCAATATAAACATTGAACAAGACCAACCCCAGGATGCCAATGACAACTTCAAGGAATTGGGTGCCAATGTGAATGTCCCAAGGGGAGGTGGAGTACAAGAACCTAGAGTTCCAAACTCAGGAATCCACCTTCCTCCTAGGAATGATGGGAACAACATCCAAATTGATCCCCCGACGAGATCAATGAGGGATTACCTTCAACCCACTTGTAGCACCAATCCCTCATGCATTCTTTTACTGGTCCAAGCTCATGCCTTCCTAGTTATATCGGGAATTTTGCAACTACTTCCTACATTCCAAGGAATTTAAAGGGAGAATCCTTATTTGCATATTAAGGAATTTGAGGATATAGTTGCAACCTTTGTCACCAATTACGCTATGGAAGACATAGCTCGCTTGAAATTGTTTCCCTTTTCACTTAAGGACAAAGCCAAAATGTGGTTGAATACCTTGCGACCTTGATCCATAACTTCTTGGGCTCAAATGCTTTCCGAAATTTTGAACAAATTCTTTCCGGTGCCTAAAACCACCACTCTTAAAAAGCAAATCCAAAACTTTTTGAAATAGCCCAATGAACAATTTTACAACTATTGGGATCGCTACAAGGAATTACTACAATCATTACACATCATGGTTTTCAATCAAGGCAGTTGGTGAGTTTCTTTTACGAAGGGATTACACCGGGGCATCACCAATTCATTGACATGATGTGCAATGGTCAGTTCTTAAACAAGGAACTTGATGAGGCCCTAGACTAATTTAGTTCATTGGCACAAAATGCTCAATCTTGGGATATCACGGGTCCTACCGATGTATGTAGGTCATCTCTGTGTAGTAATCAACCACAAGGGGGAGGGGATATATGATTTGAGAGACCAGGAAGACTTGCTTTCAAAAATGGTCAAGTTGTCTAGGAAAGTTGAGAGTCTTAAGGTCAATAAGAGACATAAGGTGTGCAATATTTCTAAGACCGAGGAGTCTTGCTCAATTTGTGAGAGTGTGGAGCATTCAATATCGGAGTGCCTTAACATTCCAGCGTTTAAGGAAGTGTACCATGAGCAAGCCAATGCCTTTAATCAAATGAGGCAATCATTATCCCTGCACTCAAACACTTATAATTCAAGTTGGAGTAATCACCCGAACTTTAGTTGGAGAAATGAGAACTCTACTCCTCACGAGTCTAATGCATATTCACCTACCATGCCTCCTAAGCAAAGTCAATACCAAGGCCAAGGTCAAGCGTCTAGATCCCAAATACCCCCTGGCCAATCCGTAAGGGTATTCACCGAACTCACCTCCACAAAATTTGTCCCAAAATCCACCTCCGCAAGGTTATGGTCAACATGAACCATCCAATCCTCCCACTTGCCAACCTCCCCATAAGAGGAATTTGGAGGATGTGGTTTATAATTTCATTCAAAGTCAAATCGCCTTTAACAATAACATTTCGGCTCAAGCAACAAAACTGACCAATGCCATAGAGATATCACAACAAGACCAGGGGAAATTCTCCACTCAACCCCAAGAGGACCCTAAAGGCCAACGTGTGATTGAGTCATTGGAGCCCTTAAAGGAGAGTTATGAGCAACTCAAGGCGGTTAGCACCTTTGAAATGGCAAACAAATTGATAAGACCATTGTGCCAATAGTCTCACCCAAGGTCACATTGCCAATGGAGGAAGAGACTAAGGGTGACACGGAAGGGGGAGGTGAGTGAGAAGAAAAAATTGGTTAATGAAAGTGTACTTGCATCCCCCATTCCTACCCATTTTCCTAATCATTTGAAGCCACCCATGAAGGTGGATAACTATTCTAATATAATTGAGATTTTCAAGCAGGTTAAAATCAACACTTCACTCCTCGATGCCATAAAATAAATCTCATCACGTGCAAAGATCTTGAAGGACTTGTACACAATGAGGAGAAAATTGAATGTTCACAAGAAGGCATTTCTCACCAAGGAAGTGAGCTCAATCTTGAGGATAAACACCCCACCAAAGTTCAAAGACCCCATATGCCCTACCATTGCCATCACAATAGGGAATTGTCAAGTGGAGCAAGCACTTCTTGATTTGGGGGCTAGTGTCAACCTCCTATCCT
Organism: Ilex paraguariensis; assembly: GCA_963454935.2. NCBI lineage: Eukaryota > Viridiplantae > Streptophyta > Magnoliopsida > Aquifoliales > Aquifoliaceae > Ilex > Ilex paraguariensis. The sequence continues at coordinate 1,064,682 of CAUOFW020002836.1, forward strand.
ACTCGGTGTACAAACAACTCCAACTTGAAGAGTTGAAACCAACTTCAATCACTCTTCAATTGGTGGACCGAAGCATTCGAACACCAAAGGGAGTGGTTGAGGATGTCTTGGTTCAAGTGGATAATTTTTATTTTTCTATTGATTTTATTATGCTTGAAACTCACCTGGTTGCTAACCCTGGCTCCCAAATTCCCGTCATATTAGGTAGACTGTTCCTTGCTACTTCTAATGCTGTTATTAATTATAGGAATGGATTGATAAAGCTTACATTCGGGAACATGACAATGGACTTTAATGTGTTCAATCTATGTAAACAACCGGGGGATAAGGAGGAAGTGCAAGAGTCAATAGGATTGACACATTGGTGGAGGAGCACTTGGAGCCACCGGACATGTTGAAATTGGGGGAGGAAGAGGTTGATGATCAAGAGGAGTTGGAGAGCTTAAAAGGAGTGGAAAAATGGATCTTGACATTTGAGAAGCTTCCACGCCAAGACAAGAAGATCTTCCCAACGAATGAGCAAATACCCATCTTGGAGTTGAAGCCATTACCATCCAATCTTAAGTATGCATACCTCGGGGATGACAAAGCCTTCTCGGTGGTCATAAGCTCAACTTTAGAGGTGATGCAAGAAGAGGATCTCTTGAAAGTGTAGAGGAGGCACAATGGAGTGATTGGATGGACAATTGCCAACATCAAGGGGATAAGCCCCCTCATTTGCACACACCACATTTACCTTGAAGAAGGTTAAATCCGATTATGAAGGATGTGGTGAGGGATAAGGTACTCAAACTACTTGATGTGGGCATCATCTTCCCGATTGTCGACAGTAAATGGGTGAGCCCCACTCAAGCGATACCAAAGAAATCGGGGGTCACTTTGGTAGCAAATGAGGATAATGAGTTGATTCCAACTAGGGTGATCACTGGATGGAGAGTATGTATCGACTATCAAAAGCTCAACTCTTACACAAGAAAGGTTCACTTCCCTTTGCCATTCGTCAACCAATTTTTGGAAAGAGTAGCCGGACACTTGTTTTATTGTTTCTTGGATGGGTACTCTGGCTAAAATCAAGTTGAGATCGCAATGGAGGATCAAGAAAAGACCACTTTCACTTGTCTCTACGGTACCTTTGCCTACCAACGCATGCCTTTCAGGTTGTGTAATGCACTGGGGAATTTTCAACATTGCATGATGGAAATTTTTAGTGATATGGTGGAGAAGATCGTGGAAGTGGTTATGGATGACTTCTTAGTGTTTGGAGATTCATTTAGTAGATGATTGGAGAATTTGGAGAAAGTTCTCGAGAGATGCAAGGAGATGAATTTGGTCCTCAATTGGAAAAAGTGTCACATCATGGTGACAAAAGGAATTGTTCTTCGGTACATTGTTTCGGTAAAAGGGGATTGAAGTCGACAAATCAAAGGTTGAGGCAATTTTTAACCTTCCCACACTGACAATTATCAAAGATAGCAAGTCATTTTTTGACCATGTTGACTTTTATCATTATTTTATTAAAGATTTTAGTACATTGGCCCGACCTTTGACCAATTTGCTTTCAAAAGATGTCCCATTTGTGTGGTTGAATAATTGTGAGCCATCATTTAAAAAATGGGAAAACATACTCACTACACCTCCAATTATGTGACCACCCATGTGGGACTCACCATTCGAGCTTTTGTGTAACGTGAGTGATTACGCGATCAGCGCAGTGTTTGGTCAAAGGGAGGACAAAAGACCGTATGTAATATACTACGCTAGCAAAACTCTTAATGAAGCTCAAATGAACTATACCACCACCGAAAAGGAATTGCTAGCGGTAGCATTTGCATTGGATAAATTTTGGTCTTACATCATTGGTTCACCTATAGTAGTCTAAATCAATCACTTTATTTTGAAGTATATGTTGTCTAAGCAGGATGCAACCAAGACTTATCAGGTGGATACTCCTCCTACAAGAATTCAACTTGATGATCAAGGACAAAACGAAAGTTGAGAACTTGGTGGCGGACCATTTATCCTGACTTGTGGTGCAAAAGGCCAATGAGCATATTCCTATCCCTGATGAACACTTACTCTCTATCCATTATGTTTGTCTCTAGTATGCTGACATATGTAATTATCTTACTATAGGACAAATTCCACCGAATTGGAGCCCAAAGGATAGGAGAAGGTTTATGGTGGATGTGAAGTACTTTTACTTCGACAACCCGTACACTTCTTTTCCAAGAAGACTTCGGCGAAGATTCTCCAATCAAGTTTTTACTAGCCCTCATTAAATAAAGACTGTGGTTCATTTTGTAAGGAATGCAATATGTGCAAAAGATTGGGTAGTGTGACCTGAAGGAACATGGTGCCTCTCTCCCCTATACTTGTTATTGAGATATTTGACTGTTAGAGCATCGACTTCATGGGTCCTCTCCTCTTGTCGTTTGGCCACCTATACATTCTGCTGGCAATGGCAATGTGTCCAAATGGGTGGAGGCTATCCCAACCAAGACCAATGACCACGGGGTCGTGGTAAAATTCTTGAAAGGGAATATTTTTTCAAGGTTTGGGATGCCTCGTGCTATGATAAGCGTTGGTGGATCGCATTTTTGTAATAGGTCATTTGCATCTTTGATGCATAAGTATGGTGTCACACACAAGGTATCCATTGCATATCTCCCATAGACGAATGGCCAAGCCGAGTTGGCCAATAGGGAGATCAAAAATATCCTAGAGAAAACGGTGAACCTGAATAGGAAAGATTAGTCATTTAGACTGACTAATGCCCTATGGGTTTACCGCACTGCTTACAAGACTATCTTAGATATGTCTCCCTACCGACTTGTCTATGGCAAGGCTTGCCAGTTGCCATTTGAAATGGGAAACAAGGCCTATTAGGCCATAAAGACTCTAAACTTCAATTTGAGAATGGCCAGAGAGAATAGGAAGCTCGAAATGAATGAATTGGAAGAGATTTGAAGAGATGCATGTGAGATCTCTAAAATTTCAAAAGAGCGGGCTAAGATCTTTCATGATAAATCCATTGTAAGGAAGTCATTTGAGCCTAGCCAAAAAGTTCTCTTATACAACTCTTGTCTCTTAATCTTTGAAGGGAAACTCTGATCCCGTTGGGATGACCCCTATCTTGTCAAGATGGCCTACCCCATTGGTGCTGTGGAAGTCACAAACCTTGAGGACAACAAGACATTCAAGGTCAATTGACAAAGACTTAAGCCATTTTTTGAGGGATTTGAAGGACAAGGAGTAGAGGAAGATTTGATGGATCTGGTTTACCCGGACTTGTTGGAGGATTAACTATTCTTATAGTTTTTAGTGTACAATTGTTTTTCCTTACCTTATATGTTTATGCTTACTTACTTTATCTATGCATATAGTTGCAGATATTGGAGTTTTTTTTGTGGAGACTAAAAATCCCATGAAAAGGGAGGTGTTTTTGAAATAAAAGTCTTTCACTCCGAATAATGCTCTTTGTTATCCTATATCCTTCATTTCATTTGCCTCAATATCACCCCAAGGCCCCATTATAACCCTTGAAAGTCCTAAATGATCTAGAGAAGAATGGGAGATGCATACTTTTTAAGAAAAAGAAAAGTTGGTTTGCTACCTAGTGACCTAGCTCTCCTTTCATGAGATTATGCTAAGGTTGTTTCATTTTCATGCATGAACTTCATTTTTGTATTATATGCGAGCATACTTCGTTTTGTGCACAAGATTTTATCTGACATATACACATAGAGAGCATACCAGGATAATTGTAGTGTGACTCTTTGTTGAGAGACACCTTGGGGAGGTTTCATCGAAGCTTAATTTGGATAGCCAAAGTGAATGTAAACTCCGTTGTGTAAGTGCTTAAATTACATGTCCATTTCACACACACGTGAGTTTGAAAATGAATATGTAGGTGCATACTCTAGACTAGCATTTAAAGCCATAGTGATGCTCATGCGTAAATTTTCGGGGCATTACACAACTCGAATGGCATTCGGCAATAAGCAAAGGTGCCAAAAGGGCACGTGAAGGTTGTCTTCTCTTGGTCCTCCAAAGCAATTTCCATTTGGTTGTAACCGGAGTAGCCATCCAAGAAATAATAATCAAGGTGTCGGCTACTCTCTCCAACACTTTGGTCAAGGAAGGGCAAGGGAAAATGATATTTTCTTGTAAATAGGTTGAGTTTTCAACAGTCAATACAAACTCTCCAACCAGTGACCACCCTTGTCGGAGTCAACTCATTCTCCTCATTTGCAACCACAGTGACCCCTGACTTCTTTGGCATTACTTGAGTGGGACTAACCCAATTACTATTGGCAATTGGAAAAATAATGCCCACATCAATTACTTTAAGCACCATATCCCTCAGCACATCCTTCATGATAGGATTTAGTCTTCTTTGTGGTTGTCAGGACAATTTGGTGTCTTCCTCCATGTAGAGTCAGTGTGTGCAAATGAGGGGAATAATCCCCTTGATATCGGCGATTGTCCAATTGATTGCTCCCTTATGCCTTCTCAACACTTCCAATAATTTTTCTTCTTGCCTCGGCTCCAAGGACGAACTTATCACAATCGGGAATGTCTTTTGCTACCCGATAAATGCAAACTTCAATGTGGAAGGTAGTCGTTTCAGTTCCAAGATTGGTGTTTGGACAATTGATGGAAAAATTCTTTTTTATTGTTGTGGAATTTTCTCAAATGTCGGGGCCCAACTTCCTACCCCTTCCATAGTTTCCAACTCCTCTTCATTACGAAACTCTTCCTCCCCCAAATTTGAATGGCAACGTAGTTCCATATGGTCCCTCCCCAAAATGTCAATCTGGTTGACCTCATTCACTTGCTCATCATCACCCTGTTGCTTGCAAAAGTTGAATACGTTAAGGTCCACTGTCATGTTCCCAAAGGCCAGCTTCATTAGTCCGATCTTGTAATTGATCACAACATTAGATGTAACAAGGAAAGGTCTACCTAGTATCACTGAAATTTAAGAAGTAGGATTAGCAATCGAATGAGTATCAAGTACAATAAAATAAAGGAAAAAATTAAATTTTCAACTTGAACTAAAACATCATTATCTACTCCCCTTGGTGTTTTCACGCTTCATCCTGCCAATTGAATAATGATTGGAGTTGGTTTCAACTCTTCCAATTGCAATTGTTGATACACCGAGAAGGGTAGGAGGTTGATACTTGCTCCCAAGTCTAAAATTGCTTGCTCCACCTGACAATTCCCTATGGTTATGGCAATGGTAGGGCAACCAGGGTCTTTGAAATTGGGTGGTGTGTTGGTTCTCAAAATAAAACCCACTTGCTTTATGAGAAATGTCTTCTTATGCACATTCATATTCCTCTTCACGGTGCATAAGAATTGACTTTGGTCAACATCAATTGACAATAATTGAAAAATACCATCAATTGCACATACTCCGGAGTGATTTCCTCCCTTGGACATACTGTGCAATTGATGTATAAAGACCCGACACAATTTAAGGGAAAATTCCAAGTCAAGGTGCTCGAACATTCGTACAGGGTGATGAATAAGGTGTTTCACTATAAGTTGCTACCTCGGGGGGTGGAGAAGACCACGGGGGAATAGAAGTTGTCTCTACTCCACCCCTTCAGGACAAGGAAACTGATGGACATTGCCCTTATGATCTAGGAGGTCATGAAGGAGTATGCCCAGGCTAGCAAGCTGAAGGTGAACCTCCCATTTTCCAACCTTATGACCAGAATATACCTCAACTACAAGGTAAAGGGTAGCCCCACAGATGTGATTCTACCCTCCGAGTTTGGAGCCATCATGAAATCGAGTAGTATGAAGAGATCAACGATGTGCAAAAGGGTGACATAGAGATAGGAGAGGGCAACGGAACCAAGAGTTGAGCCATCCACGGCCGGACCATCCACTATAGCCTCGCCTTGTATAGTTTGTCAGTGCCTAGATGCTATGGAGGGGAGCCTGGATGATCACGGTGAGACTATGCAACTGCTCTCGTTTATGATGACCAGCATATACGAGCTGACTTTTCTTGGAGAGCCAATCCCCAATATGCCTCCACCTTCTACTGTTGGGCAATCCACCTCTTCCCCCATGGGTTCTACTACTTTGGAGGTGGACAAGTTCGATGAGGAGACTGGTGATGAGGAAGGTGATGATGATGAGGAGTAGGGGATTAGTTTGGTTTCTTATTTCTTTTTGTAGTTGCACATAAGATTTAGGGTTGTTGGCCTAGTAAAAAAGTATCCAGGATTATAGGTCATCTTGTTTTTTATTTCAAATCTTTCTATTGAACTTTTTAGAGTAATTAATGAAAGAACCATATTTGACTTGTTCCATTTTTTCCAGGTTCATTTATGTAATTGCATAATGATTTGAGTATTTTGATTGTTTGGTGAATTATCTTGCATGAACGGATTGTTTAATTTTTATGCATTATGGTTTTGGAAATAAAGTTTGCTAGGGACTAGCAAAACTCAAGTTGGAGGTGTGATGAACATAGAATATTGCATATCATTTATCTCTTTGCACCCATTTATACTTGCTTTTGTGGTGAAAATGGGGGAAAGTGCGTTTAAACTCATATTTAATGGAGATTCATGTGATTGTAGGTAAATAGCAGGTAAGGGTGTGTATTAAGCCTCCCATCAATTGTTTAAATGCACTGGAGAAGAAGGGAAAGCTTAACGAATGGCTCGGGACATCAAGGGACCAAGAAAAAGTCAAAACAGGAGAAAACCTACTGGTACAAGTACCCCAAAACCTACCGGTAGAAATCAAAAAAAAGCAACCAGTAGAAGTTCCAAAACAAGTGCACTGGAATTCTTCTATTGCAACTCCTGCCAAAACCTATAGGTAGATTTTGTTTATTGAAAAAAATCTACTAGTAGGTTTTTGATCGATCTATTGGTAGGTTTTCCCAGAAACGCCAGAAGCCAGCAAACATGACTCCACCTACTTTGGGGGCCCACCTCTTGTCATCCCACACATGCCCTGACATATTTGACACACCATGATGATTTCTTACACCAAAAGTCTGATTTTGGAAGAGAGCATATGAGAGGTATGAGAGAAAAGAAGGGTAGTTGGTGAAGGCATAGGGGGTGCATGCTTGGCTTGTCCTTGCTTGTTGAAGTGTCTAATCCCTTCCCACTCATGGGAAGTCAGCTGTCACAAACCATGGGAGGGGTATGGACAAATTTTGACCAATTTTTACACCAATTATTCAATTTTTACACAAGTTTAGAGAGAGAAGCCCCAAGGACGAAGATGAAGTTTTAGAGAGAGAAATTTAGGTTTTTGCATTTTATCCACCATTTCCTTTGTAGTAAGTTTTAAATTACTTGTAATCTTTACATGTTGCACTTTAATCTCATTTATTTCAAGTGTAATCAAGTCTAGCTTCATGTTCTTGCAGTTCCATGTCTACATTTGGGCTTCTCTTTCGAAGCTTTATATTTTGGGTATGAAATGAATTTGCTTTTGTAGTTTAACATCGTCTTGCATCAATACAAGTTTATGCCTTATTTCATCACCATGCCTCTTTGCATTTGTGTATGTTCTTGCTTTGATTATGAGTAGCTAGAATTTTAGTTAGGTAATACAAGGGGAATTTCCTCTTGGGTATGTGAAATCAACTCTCTTCCATTCTTCCTTGCAGTGCAAAGTGTTTGGTTTGGATAGGTTGAGTGTGGATGTGGTTGTGAGCTCATGATACACCGTTGACTTGTCACGGGGTATGCTTGAGCCTACATCTCCACATTAGTCCCTTATTTCCTACAAGTCAATCAAACACCAAGACACCATTGGTTGAATTGATTGAGTTGATTTAGCATTCCCATTGGAATGACCTCTTTGGATTAGTCAACCTTGTTTTCTTGCATTTTTATCAAAACACCACTCACCAAAACACAATTCAAAAGATTTTATCAATTTCATTTATTTACTAATCACCCTTCATAACAATTTGACCTACCTTCCCTGTGGAGACAACCTTGGAATACTCAGTTCGAAGTAAAACACGACATTGCAAGTATATCTTTGCTCGGGGAGCACTTCTGCACACACACATTTTTGTTCACACACACGATTTTTCTCCATTTCTTGCATCAAACCCGAGAGAGAGTGACACTCACCTACTTATATAAGCCATATAGACACATCAGGGCTCATGTTTGGAGATTAGGATGAATCACAATCAATTAGATTGTGAGACATCTTTTAAAAAACTCAAAAGCATGCTTACTTCACCTCCAACCATGCGACTACCCAAGTGGGAAATACCTTTGAGGTCATGTTCGACGCGAGTGATTACGCGGTCGACATTGTACTAGGTTAAAGGGAAGACAAAATGTCATATGTAATATAATATGCTACCAAAACTCTAAATGAAGCACAAATGAATTACACTACCACTAAAAAAGAGTTATTCGCCGTAGTGTTTGCATTGGACAAATTTAGGTCATACATCATTGGTTCGCCTATTGTAGTGTACATTAATCACTCTGCTTTGAAGTATTTTTTGTCTAAGCTAGATGCTAAATCGACACTCATTAGATGGATAATCCTCCTTCAAGAATTCAACTTGAACATCAAGGACAAGAAAGGAGTCAAGAATGTAGTGGTGAACCATTTGTCACGGATTGTCATCCAAGACGCCAAAGAGTACATCCCTATCCTTGATTTGTTTCTTGATGAACATTTATTTTCTATTCATTCAGTTTGTCCGTGGTATGCTGAAATTTGTAAATTTCTTGCCACAAGACAAATACCACCGCATTGGAGCTCAGAAGATAAATGAAGATTCATGACGGATGATAAGTACTTCTACTTCGACAACCAGTACTTGTTCAAATATTGCCCCGGATCAAGTAATTAGGAGATGCATACTGGAAAATGAACAACAAAAATGCCCTTTCCTTATTCCATTTTGAGGCATGTGGTGGGCACTTCTCTTCCAATAAAACTTCAGCTATGGTTTTATAAAGTGTTTTTTTTTTCCTCCATTAATTAAAGACTATGTTTGATTTTGGAAAGAATGTGATAGGTGTCAAAGGTTGGGAAGTGTGACCCATAGAAATATGATGCCCCTATCCCTCGTGCTTGTCATTGAAATATTAGATTATTGGGGCATTAATTTCATGGGTCGATACGTTGTGTCCTTTGGCTACCTTTATATCCTATTGGCAATGGACTGTATGTCCAAGTGGGTTGAGGCAATTCCAACCAAGATCAATGACCATCGAGTCGTGGTTATGTTTTTATAAGAAAATATTTTTTCAAGGTTTGGGATAGCTCGTGCAATGGTAAGTGATGGTGGGTCTCATTTTTTGAAATAGACAATTTGCTTCTTTGATGCATAAATATGGCATAACAAACAAGATGTCCACCACTTATCACCCACAAACTAATGGCCAAGCCAAGTTGGCCAACATGGAGATAAGGAACATACTAGAGAAAATAATTAAGCCAGATCGAAAAGATTGGTCACTTAGATTGACCAATGCCTTGTGGGCTTACCACACTACTTACAAGACCATCCTAGGTATGTCTCCCTATCAGTTAGTCTACAGCAAGGCTTGTCACTTTCCAATAGAGATGGAGCACAAAGCATATTGGGCCATAAAAAGCTTAAATTTCAATTTGAGAATAGCCGGAGAACATATGAAGTCAGAGTTTAATGAATTGGAGGAAATTCTTAGAGATGCATACGAGAGATTAAAAATTCAAAAATAAAGGGCAAAGGTTTTTCATGAAAAATCCATTTTGAGAAAGACATTTGAGTCCAGCCAAAAGTGCACTTGTATAATTCTCGCCTTTCTTTTTTTCAAGGAAAACTCTGATCACGTTGGGATGACCCCTATCTTGTCAACATGGCCTACCCTAATGGATCCGTGGACATCCAAAACTCAAAGACGGTAAAACATTCAAGGTTAATGGCCAAAGATTTAAAGCATTCTTCAAGGGTTTTGAGATTCAAACTATGGAAGGGGACATGGTGGATCCGGTCTATCTGGACCTTGTTGAGGAATAACTGTTCAATTAGATTTTAGTGTACAATCACTTTCCAGTATTCTTTATTTTGCAAATTTAATTGTTTACTTACTTTTATCTGTGCAAAGTGTTCTTTTTTCACATTTGCAGATAGTGGTGTTTTTGTCAAAGCTTGTTGCGAGGTGTTCTCTTACCATTCTTGTTTTGTTTTAAAGTCCATCATCACAATCCATATCTTTTTATTGCATTGAGGACAATGCATAGTTCAAGTTAGGGGGTGAGGTGCACCATTTTTAAGATACACCATATTTTTGTTGATAATACCATTTTGTGGTGAAATGCATCATTCACATATTCTACCAATTTTTTGTATAGAATAGTTGAAAAATATGTGAAAATTTTTAAAATTTTTTGTGAAAAATATATGAATGTTGAATCATATTCCCCTATTAAAAGTGTTATGGGTTTAGTGATAGTTAGATATTCGCTTTGAACTTTAAATATATGAGCACATCATAGAAGTTTATCCTATGACCAAGTATTACATATTTTTTTTTCTTTCAAACGCAACTATAGTGCACCTTGAATGTGTAATTTCTAAAATTTACAGATTAGATTCACATTTTAGAGCTTGACATGCATAGTGGAGATGGAGTAAGTACCCATACAAGCTTTAGTGACAATCCTTGTTGGAGGGGACTTACATTTACTCAAAGGAATAATTTTTCAAATTGCAAATATGTTCAATAATCTAATTATGCTTGCTTTGGTTAGAGTGCATGTCGATAGTTGATTTACTTTGTCTTGAAATGCCAATATGCTTCCCTATGCTATCTCACATATACGTATGGAGAGCATACCAGGATAATCATAGAGTTATTCATTTTTGAGGGAAACCATTGGTGAATTTTGCATCAAAGCTGAACTTGGATAACTAAGTGAATGTGAATTCCGTTGAGTAAATGCTTAAATTACATGTGCATTTCACACACACGAGTTTGAAAACAAATGTGTAGATGTATACTCTAGAATAGTATTTAAAGCTATGATAAAACTCATGTGTGCTTAGTTCGGGTGTTTGAAATTTTTTTTCAAGCAACCTTGTGCTTGTAGGATACGGGAATATTGCTCGAACTTTAGATATGAGAAAGGAATAGGAATACCTTTGGTATTTCAATTTGTGCTTTATTATATTGGGTGTTCATTTTGTTGAATCTATAATTCCATGTCATGTGTTTTAATCTGACTCGAATAGTGTCATACACCTAGGTATAAGTGGTCAAATTGCAATATAATTCTCGATTTAAGTCTGAGGTTGAACCCACTGAGAGCTAAATATTGGAATTCAAAAGAAAAACGGCGAAGTTGCTACATATACAAAAATGTAATGGAATAACTTGTTGTGTGAGCTTACAACAATTAAAATAAGCACTTAATTAAGCTGTGGATAGACAATAATTGAAAAGTACACATCAGTTCAGGGATTCCACATGCATTATATTGTTTTAGTTATTGGAAATGCCAAATTACAACAAATTAACTCCCATTTTACTGAAAATTCAGTCCGTAGGTTTTTTGTATATTGAACCATAACACAACAACTGACTAGGTTAGTTGGTAGGTCTCTGTACCATGCATTAATTAAATAATCCTAGTAAATCATAAGGCAAGCCACTTAGGAGGAATACTATAGTTATTCAACCAGTAAGTTGATAATTCATTGATGACGGAGTTTTGGCTAACGCATTGAATCGAAAGCATTGGCTATGCTGAGACTTAACCCATCTATAACCAATCTATCAATTGTTACATAAATTCCAACTATGTACATCAATGTATCGTGCATGAAGTACATCATAGATAGAGATAGTATGGTATATAGCATTAATTACAGCTCGGTGTTCATAACCATGAGCATATTATAAATGTAGTCATCCATCAATTAAAGGAGGTATATAACATTAAAGCATAGATAGGACATCGGCATTTCCATAACTTAAACAATACTGTACATGTGTTCACCCTTCACCAAATGGTATAAATGGACTGCTCATGCCTCATTGTTATAGACGAGCAAAAAAGTGCGATATAGTTCAATTACAAACAAAACAAAATACAAAACAATCATTCCCCAATGAACTGCCACTCTTACTACCGGTTAGGGCACAAAAGTGAGAGAGGTTCAACCTTCCAAGTAAAAAGAAACAAACAAAAATGTTGAAGTAAAAGAAAAGTTTGTTGGAAGTGGTTTGGTAGAGCTTCGCCTCACTATTTCTCTATCTCTCTTACTCTCTGAACTGTCTCTGACTCTGTGTGAACTCTTTTTGAACTCTCTCTGACTGACCCTCTTCCAAAATTGATAGACCCTTGAAAATGGAAGCTGAGGCTGCTATTTATAAAGCTAGAGGCTAGCTTGAGGTGGCATAAGTCTTATGACCAATCAGGTGAGTTTTGCTGCAGCTTTGGACCAATGGGAGGAAGGCAAACATTGAGGTGGTTTCCCTACCATCCGGACACCACCACCACCATCTGAACAGTGAGGATTATATTGACTTGCTCCTTGCTTTGCTTGATGTATTGTTGATGTAATTGTACTTGCCTCCCATGTATAATTGAGCTTTCACACTTTGCACCCTCTAACTTAGCGTAATTCCGCACAAAACCCTGTAAAAGTTCAAATTTAACACATTGACCCTAATTTCAATTATCTTGATGATTTTAATCTAATTCAATTACACTATTAACCTAAAACCCTAGTTCAATATTGCATTATTTAGAGTTAATCACACCCTCAACCAAAACATTAATAGTCCCCAGTAATAAAAACAAATAAAAAAATCACTTTTGTAGATTTCACGATTACATTTAGCATATGCAATAAGCCGTTAAACCCCTAGATGATCCTCAATGGACAGGTTTTATCTCGTGAAGGTTTCCAATTAAGATAACTACAAACTTCAATGGTTAGAGTACAATAATTCATATTTTGCATAGATAAAATTAAATCACCATTCCTATGAGTTCCTAGGATACCTCATTTCCCTAATCACTATAAGAGTAACACACATTAGTTGTAACACTGTCCATATATTTTTATAAAAAAAAATTTATGTGTGAAAGGATTCCTTTATTCCAAAACTCATTTATGAAATATCACCATCATTGATAAGCGTGCAACATCCCACATTTAACGGCCACATTACATGTATTTTAACCTAAATTTGCATTTAATTACTTAGAGTTCGTCGAATTTGTGAATAATGCAAAAATTTTGATGTTGCAGGTAATCATAGAGTAAATTATGGCTTTTGGAACCTTGCAAGTAAGTGTGGATGAATGGTGAAGAGATTGACACATTAAATGAGGATTAGGAGGCCTTAAACTAAAAGAAATCAAGGAGGTAGTGGTACTTGATATCATAGGTACTGGTATCTAAGCCTACAAGAATTTGGTACCGGCACCCGCACCATGTTGTAGCAGTACCTCGGGTTTACTCATTTTTCATAATGACAGTTGTAGATCTGGATGTCCTCTATCTTGTGTCAAAATTTTAGATCAATCGGATAATGAGATCAAAAGTTACGACGAATTTACGAAAGCTGGTCGTAAGCTAGCACCCCCCTTACGACCTACTGGTAGAAGGAAACCAAAATCTACCGGTAGGTTTTGCCTATTGGACAAAAACCTACCAATAGGTTTTACCCAAAAATACTAGAAAGCTGCAATATTTTCTCCAACTACTTCGTGGGCCCACTTCTACTTCTCCCATACAGACCCTAGAACACTCTACATACAAACATGCTTAATTTGACTTTGGAAAAAAGAGCATGGAAGAGGAAGAGATATAAAGAGGGGGCATAGTGGGGTTATTGGCATGGCTTGTCCTTGCTTGTGTAAGTGTCCAACGCCTTCCCCATGGTTGGAAGTCAGCTCTCACTGACCAAGGAAGGGGTATAGACAAATTTTGACCAAGCTTTACAATATAATTCAAATTTTACAAACTTTTGGGGGGAGGAGGCTACCTAAGCTTAGGAGTAGTATACAGAGAAAAGCTCATGAAAGAAGATGAAGTTAGAGAGAGAAAGTGGGGTTTCATTATTTCTTCACCATTTTCAGTGTTGTAAGGTTTAAATTACTTGTAATCTTTCTCCTTTTCACTTTAAACTCTTTCATTCAAGTTGTATGCAAGCTTAGCTAAGTATTTCTAGCATTTAACATTCTACATTTGGGTATTTGTTTCCAATATTTGTATCTTGACTATGAATGTCATTCCTCTTGTAATTTAACTCTTTTTTTGCATTAATACAAGTTCCATGTCTCGTTTCTTCACCGTGTCTTTTTATATTGTGTATGTCTTTGAATCCATTATGAGTTGATAAGTGTTTAGTTGGCTAATCCAATGGAGATTTCTTCTTGGGTATGCTATATCTACCCTCTTTCATTACTTCTCATAGTGTAAGGTGTTTTGTTTGACTAGGTTGAGTGTGGACGTGGTTGTGAGCTCCTGATATACCATAGACTTGTCACGGGGTATGCTTGAGCCTACACCTCCACATTAGTCCCTCACTTCCTACGAATCAATCAAGCACGAGACACCACTGGTAGAATGTTTTGAGGTTATTTGGCATTCCCATTAAAATGACCTCTTCGGATTAGCAAACCTTGTTTTTAATGCATTTTTATCAAAAACCCCACTCACCAAAACACATAACTGCAAGATTTTACACTTTCTTATTTCTTTTCAAATCACCCATTTGAAAACACATGACCCAGCCTTCCCATAGCAGACGACATTGGAATACTTAATTCCAAGTAAACCATGACATCGAAAATCTCTCTACGCTTGAGGAGCACTTTTGCACACATATAGATTTTCATTCACATACATGTTTTTCCCATTTCTAGCATCGAACCCGAGGGAGAGTGACACTTCCCTATTCGTATAAGCCATATACACATAACTAGTAATGTTCAGAGATTAGGGTGAATGCCAACAAGTATTTTTGGAGCCGTTTCCAAGGAAGACTAAGTGTCAAGTTTCAAAGTTGATTTTGGAGGGCATAGGTAAGCTCATGATTTTCATCACGGGCCAGGGTATGTCATCTTGATTGTAAATAGTTTATTATAGTTTGTGTTTTATGTTATGTTTCATAATTTTTATGTTAATGTGTTAAATGCCCCAAATTTTTAAAATGTGTATGAGACTTGTGATGAGTATGTGCACATCACTAGTGAGTGCCCATTAAATTATACAGTTTAAGACTTTGCATGTGATGGATCAATTTCAATATTGGCCACTGAAAATTTTTACCCTGACCATTATGTTGCAACGAGTTATCTGACTTATGGTTGGGAGAAAGAACCTTAAAATGTTTCATTCGATTTCACACCACCAAATGAATTTTGCCACTATCCAACATATGAGGACTCAACCGAACAAGAATTGGAAAATACTCTTTGTGAGTTTATGCTATACCAAATGGAAGTAAATGCCTAAGTAGCCCTACAATTTTCTGAAATTATAGATGACCTTATTGCATTGACTAATGTCATGATTACTAATTGTGAAGAACAACATCTTGAGCATAGTCAATGTATTGAGGATGATCATTTCTATGGAATGCAAATTGATGTTGAATCTCCCACCACTCTTGATTATGAAAAAATTAATGAAGTTATTATCTCAGTTGAGGATAATAAGCCCAAGATCACTTTTCCATCAAAAAGTAGTGTTGAGGTTCACAATTTTCAATTTGGGGAGAGGCATGGAAATGGAGTTAAGTGTAGAAATTTATAAAGACAAAATTGTACACTCCATTGTTGGAATTGCATAAACTTGTGTGCACCTCTGTTTTGTTGAGAATTTTGAATAATTATATTTTTTTTTTGGTTGGATAGATTGGTTAGGAAAGACATTTGCACAAGAAAAAAATTTTAAAATAAAAAATATCAATTGGCACAAGCTCATATCCGAATTGAAGCTGGATTGACGTGAGTCCTTTTTTGTTTTGTTTTCATGTACATAATAGTTAGATTTCTTTTATTGTTATATTTTTATTTACATGATGTTGTAGTGTAGATTTTTGCATGAAGTTGTTTACCTCTTCCAAATCTGGACTCAATTCAATTTGAGCATCATCATAACAAATCTTATTTAGTATCATGTTTGAGTCTAAGTTGGGGGGTGTAAACAAGATTTTTTGTGTTTCATTTTCCCGTTAATGTTTATATCAAAAAAAGGGGGGGTATCTTATTTCCCATGTTATTTTCGTTTTTCTCAGTGCATGATTCCTTGTGCATTGAGAATAACGCATAGTTAAAGTTTGGGGGGGGGGGGTGAGGTGCACCATTTACATGCTCCACCACTTTTTGTACATAATAGTTATAAATGTAAAAATTTCAAAAATTTTGGACATTTTTTGTGAAAAATATCTAATATTGAACTATACTCCCCTATCCTAATTGTTATGGGAGTTGTGATTGCTTGATCTTCATTTTGAACTTTGAACACATGAGTACACTATTTAAGTTTATCCTATGCGTGAGTATCACATATGTGTTTTCTTTCAGACTCAACCATAGTGCACCTTGAATGTGTTATTTCGGCAATATACTAATTGGATCCACATTTTAGAGCTTGACATGCATAGTGGAGATAAAGTAAGTACCCATGTGAGCTTTAGTGCCAATCCTTGTTGGAAGGAACTTACATTTACTCAAAGGAACAATTTTTCAAATTTAAAATATGTTCAATAATCTCATTATGGTTGCTTTGGTTAGAGTGCATATGAATAGTTTAATTACTTTGTCTTAAAATGTCAATATGCCTCCTCATGCTTATATAGAGATGATCTTAGGCCATCTTTGAATGGCTTTGAGCCTTAGCCTTTTTTTTGTGAAAATGTTATCCCTAGTGCCATGATTGAGCCTTGTTGAAATTTTGTTTCCATTCCACAAAATTTACCAAGATAGTGTAAAATGACAAAAATTTACCACACCGTGGTTGTTCTGAGGCTGACCATGAGAGATCATAAAGAGGAGTAGTGATTCAGAAACCCACAAAAAGGGATAAAGGATGTTGATTTCAAAAGTGTTGAATGGAAAAGCATGACAAATCCAAGAAAAATTAGAGAATAAGGGGTGAAAGAAGAAAAGAATGAGAAAAGATAAAGGAAATTCTTAAGGAAAAGAAAGAAAAAAGAAACAAAGAGTAGCGAAGGTGTTAAGCTGAAGATTTCAGAAAAAGGAAAGTTTTTGACAATAAAGGTCATCCCCACGGAATAGCCCTCATTGTTATCCTCTATCCTTCATTTCACTTGCCTTAGTATCACCCCAAGGCCTCTACAACCCTTGAAAGTCCTAAATGATGTGGAGAAAGCATGGGGAAGGCACACCTTTAAAGAAAAAGAAAAGTTAAATTTTCTATATAGTGCCCTAACATTCCTTTCATGAGATTATGTAAAGGTGATTTCATTTGTATACATATGCTTTATTTTTGGATTATATGTGAGTATACTTCGGTTTGAGCAAAACATTCTATCTCACATATACACGTGGAGAGCATCCCAGGATAATCATAATGTGATTCATTGTTGAAAGAAACCCTTGGAGAGTTGTGCATCAAAGTCGATTTTGGATAGCTAAGTGGATGTGAATTCGGTTAAGTAAATGCTTAAATTAACTATTCATTTCACACAAATGAGTTTTGAAAGGAATTGTGTAGGTGGATACTCGAGAATAGCATTTAAGGCTATGATGTGATTCATGTGTGACTAGTTCAAGTTCTTTGGACAAAACTATTTTTGACATCTCAGTGCTAGTTAGGATACGGGCATATATTTCAAATATTGGATATGAGGAAAATAAGTTTGTAGGTATCTTCACAAGACAAAACTCATCCACTAGAGATCACCTAGGGGTTTAAAGGCTTGTTGCATATGCTAAATGCAATATCGAAATTAGAATAGATTTATTTTTGTTGGCCTAATTTTTACATTTAGTTTGCTAGGGACTAGCAAAGCTTAAGTTGGGGGTGTGATGAGTGTGTAATATTTCATATTTAACTACCTCATTACATGTATTTAACTTAAATTTACATTTAATTACATAGAGTTCATCGAATTTGTGAATAATATGAAAATTTTGATGTTACAAGTGACCGTAGAGTAAATGATGGCTTTTGGAACCTTGCAACTAAGTGTGGATGAGTGGTGAAGAGATGGACACATTACATGAGCATTAGGAGGCTTTAAAGTGAAAGAAATCAAGGAGGTAGTGCTACTTGGTATCATGGGTACTGGTATCTAAGCCAACCGGAATTTTGGTACTGGCACCCGCACTATTTGGTAGTAGTACCTCGGTTTTACCCAGTTTTCACCATGATCCACTTTGAATTTGAAAAATTTTAAAACATGAAAGTTATATATCTGGATGTCCTCTATTTTCTATAAAATGTTCAGCTCAATCGGACAGTGGGATCAAACTTTTTAGCTAATTTATTAAAGCTGGTCCTGAGTGTAACGCCCCAAAAACCATCTTGGACGGCATTACAATTCAAAACCATTCATATCCTGAGAGCACTAATATAATCCATAAATAAATGGGACTTCATTCATCTTCCATAAAATATTTACAACATTACCCAAATTGATATGCCGAACCATGGCATTTACATCCAAAAAATTTTAACTATCATAACGCAGCGGAATTACAAAAGAAAGCTAGACTTCACAATGTTTCAAAAATGAATTTCCTAATCTAAAATAAAGATAATGTTGCTCTAAGCGTCCACCTAGGGATCCACGTTCCCTTCTATAGGAGTCTCCCAGTGTGTCGATTCATCCACTCCCAACTCCTCCTCTAGGACATAATTTGAAAAATATTATTTGTAGGGGGTGAGCACTAAGCCTTGTAGCAACAATTCTCCTATACTCGAACAAGGTTTAGAAAAGCATATAAAAATGGTCCGTCACCTTTCACAAATAGCATATATGAATTTCGAAATAAAATAGGGACAATTAAACAGATCTCAAGTTTAAGCAACATCAGTAATTTAATGCATAAGTGAAACCAACAAATCGTTTCATTCCACCATAAATAATTTAATGCATAAGTAATTCATTCCACCATAAATCGTTTCTCCCAAGTTGTTGCGGAATCTCATACTTCCCAAGATTCTTGTAGAAACCATTCCTGGTATAATGAACAATAACCCACCACTGTATTGATATCTCAAGTATGAAGTAAGATCTAGCAAGGTCACCCTTGAAAGCATCATGTCCCACATATCCACAAACACAAATTCTCGCAAGGATATCCAACCTTTGGGAAGGTCGTGTGCCAACACCATGGCAGTGACTAATCCAACCCAGACATTAGTATACTAATCCTCTGACACGGCACCTATGAGCTAATAGTGGTTTGATCCTCGCAAGGCACCAACCCTACTATGAGTGGTAAGATATGTTCAAACCCGCACGGAGTAAGAAGTCGTCTACCAACTCCATGATACCTCGTCAATCATAGCCCATGTTTATCCAACCAACCACACAAGAGATACAATACCAACAATTCCATCAATAACAAACAATTTCCAAAACCCCCAATTCCATGGGTATTTCCAAGAGCACAAGTAATTTCAACAATCCCCAAAGTTTCACATGTATCATTTCAATAGAACATTGAAGAAAATGCAAGAGATCATCATCAATATCATTTTACTACTCAACACAAAGCACTGAGATTTTGAAATCAAGAACCAAGCAAGAATCAAAAGGAAAATTCATCACTCTTGAAAACTAGGGTTTTAAATCAAGAAAAAGAGATTTCATGGGTATTCAACCCTAACTTTGTTTAAAACATGATAATAATTGCAATAAGACCAAGAAACAGAGAACCCATAGTAAATACATAAGATTAGGAGTCAAAACATACATATATATTAGCCTTAGCATCAATGGACAAGAATAGAAGAAAACCCCTACCTTGGTGTTCTTGAAGAACTAGGGTTTTAATCTTGAATCAACCCTTAAATCTCTTATTTTCCCTTTTGATCTTGTGTTTTTCTCTTTCTCTCTAAAGCTTCATAGGATTGGAAGTGGTGAAATGGGGGTTAAAGAAGGCGTTCTAATTTATTTATGGGGTGAGAAATGGAGACAAAACCCAAAATCGGGTTGAACTGGGTTTTACAGAGCGTACCGGTACTATTTAGCTTCTGGAGTTCAAAGTACCGGTACACTTTGTCTGCTGAAACTTCCAGCGCTATTTTGGCCTATTTAGAGGTCGATTTGGAAACTTTTCGTGAAATATATTTTTGTAGCCCTCGAAGTCTACTATCTACTGCCACAATAACATACCAATTGGACTTCAGAATAAAATGTTATGATCAAAATACTAGGGAGTGTCAAAGATCATTTTTACCCAAATTCTCTATAAAGTGTGCTTTAACTCTGGAACACTTTCTAACTTCTAATACACCCCATATTACTTCTCCCAAGGTTTCTCGACCTTTCGGATTCAATGAAAATCTTATTTTGACCTAAAAACGTTTTGAACTTACCTAACAACCTCTTCTAAGCTTAAATACCTTCGCAACTTAAACTTCACAATCAATTTGTCTCCCAAATATTTATTTCTACTGTTATAATCTATGTGGTTCATTCTTACGTCCTTACATCTATTAGAATTACTAAAAAAAATATATCATTATATTAATATAAACATGTGGGGATTTACAATGAGCTAGCACCCTCCCTTACATCCTACCAGTAGAAGGAAACCAAAACCTACCGGTAGGTTTTGCCTACTAGAAAAAAACTATCGGTAGGTTTTGTCATCGACGTACCCATAGGTTTTACCTACAAACGCTACCAAGCTGCAATCTCTTCTCCAACTACTCCGTGGGTCCACCTCTGCTTCTCCTACACATACCTTAACACACTCTACATACAAATATTCTTCCCCACACCTATCTTACTTTGGAAAAAAGAGCATGGAAGAGGAAGAGAGAGAAAGAGGGGACATGGTTGGGTTACCTGTGTGGCTTGTCCTTGTTTGTGTAAGTTTCCAACCCTTTCCCATGCTTGGAAGTAAGCTCTCACATACCAAGGAAGGGGTATGGACGAATTTTGACCAAGATTTACAGTATAATTCAGATTTTACAAGCCTTTTGTGGGAGGAGGCTACCTAAGCTTTGGAGTAGCATAGAGAGAAAAATTCAAGGAAGAAGATGAAGTTAGCGAGAGAAGGTTGGGTTTTCATTATTTCTTCACCATTTTCAGTGTTGTAAGCTTTAAATTACTTGTAATCTTTTTCATTTTCACTTTATAATCTTTCATTCAAGTTGTATGCAAGCTTAGCTTAGTATTTCTAGCATTTCAAATTCTATATTTAAGTATTCGTTTCCAGTCTTTTTATTTTGACTATGTATGCCATTTCTCTAGTAGTTTAACTCTTTTTTTGCATTAATACAAGTTTCATGTCTCATTTCATCACCATGTCTTTTTACATTGTGTATGTCTTTGAATTCATTATGAATAGATAAGTTTTTAGTTGGCTAATCCAAGACAGATTTCCTCTTGGGTATGCTATATCAAATCTCTTTCATTCTTCCTCATATTGTAAGGTGTTTGGTTTGACTAAGTTGATTGTGGATGTGGTCGTGAGCTCTTGATACACCGTAGACTTGTCACGGAGTATGCATGAGCCTACACCTTCACATTATTCCCTCACTTCCTACGAATCAATCAAGCACTGAGACACGATTGGTATAATGTTTTCAGCTTATTAGGCATTCACATTGGAATGACCTCTTAGGATTAGCCAACCTTGTTTTCATTGAAATTTTATCAAAAACTCCACTCACCAAAACACACAACTACAAGATTTTACACTTTTTCATTTCTTGTCAAATCACCCTTTCGAAAACACTTGGCCCAACCTTCCCTAAGGAGACGAACTTGGAATACTTCATTCCAAGTAAAACACGAAATTGAAATTCTCTCTATGCTTAGGGAGCACTTTTGCACACATACACACACACATTTTCATTCACATACACGTTTTCCCCATTTCTAGCATCGAACCCGAGGGAGAGTGACACTTCCCTTTTTGTATAAGTCATATACACATGACCGAGTGATGTTCAGAGATTAAGGTGAACACCATCAAGCAATACTTCACTATCAATGTACAAGAATTAGCCTCGATGTCAATCCTTTCCTAGAAATCAATCAGCAAATAACACACTCTCATTATAGTGACCATCACTCAAAAATTACATGTGATAGGAATTTTGTTAACAAAGCAAAATAGTATCACATGTACTGTATCAAACAAATGATTATTTAAATAAAAATTGAAATTTGGCATAATCTCATTAAAGAATATTAACACTATATCAAACACATTATCAACACTCTCCCTTTTCATGAATAGGCGGCAATAATACACATGCATGACTTCTAAAATTAAAAAAGGACTTTAATAGGATTGTAACATGGCCATGGGTGTTGGATTTAAGAAACGATGTCAAACAAATTCAAAGGCTATCCTTTCTTGATTAGTGTGGCACACCTCTTTCCTTTTTTTTTTCCCCAAAATTTCACATACGTGGTATTTCCCATTTCTCCATTTACAATCTCATTTTTCACTTTCTTGGCTATTTTCTTTCTTTGCTTCTTTACTTTTTCTTTTTGCTTTACTTCATAGAATTTTTCTTTCTTGAACAGTAGTCACCATCTTTTTTCTTTTTCTCCCTTTTCCGTATAGTACTTCTTTAGGAGAGGGTGGAGGAAAATTAGATAGCAAGGGTTTGTCAAATATATTTTTCTATGGCTCGGTTAATTTTTGGGTTTCATGAAAAAAAAATCACATTTTTAGGTTGAATCACAACTTACTACAGATATAATTTTGTAAAATAAATGGCTGAGGCTCAAAATTAATCACAAATTGCCTAAGATTATTTTCTAGAAAACATACACCTGCATAATTCTGAATTAAAAATTTAAGGAAAATGTTAACCATGTTATTCAATTGGTGCTAATCAAAACAAAACTATTGAGATTATTCAATGAAATTTATCATTGAATCGAAAATTCTTATTTGAGTAAATGTGAAATATCTTTCAAAAGAGGATTGGCTCAAAATCTGTAATAGGTTTTACATCTCCACTATATATGTAAGCATAATAAGGGAGTGTAATATTTTAGAAGGTTTTCAAAATAAGAAACTTTTACGTGCTTAGAATAATGAGTTTACAAAAATATTAAGATAGTGCACAAAAAACATACGAAAATCCTGCAAAATCGAGTTAAGGGTATCCTTGTAAGGTATAAGAATAATAACCTAATTGTTAACATGAATCATATGAAATACGCATCTGCTTAACCCTAAACTGTGCGTTAATGAGTTAGAATATTTGGTTAATTGTGTTAGTGAAATGAGTTAAAACAGTAGAGATAAGAGAAATTAGGGTTAGTGCTTAAATTATGGTTAATGCGTTAAACTTTATGTTTTTTAGGGTATTGTAGGGAAATTATGCAAAGACAAGAGGATCAAAGTGTGCAAGATTAAATCAGCATGGGAGGCAAGTGTAAATATCAAATTTCAACATTAAGCAATAGCAGGCAAACTGCCTTACCTCCATATTCTTCTCCCATTGGTCAGTTAATTCAGCCAAGGCACATGATTGGGCAGTATTTTTCTAACCACCTCAAGCACCTCACCAGACTCAATAAATTGGCCAACTTAGCTTCATTTTCAGTGTTCTCAGCCAGAGCGAGTGGAGGGAAGTTAAAAGAGTCAGTGTCTTCGCCAAAAAGTCAGAGAGTGAGAAACAGAGAGAGAAACAGTACATCAAAGGCCTGTCGAACCTACTTTCCATCCAACTTTTCTTACTTCTACATTTCTGTTATTCCTTTTTTACTTGGAGGGTAGAACTTCTCCCACTTTTGTGCCCTAATCGGTGATAAGGGTGGTAGTGTTTCAACTATTCCTCAGGGAATGAATGTCTATATTTTGTTTTGTTTTGTAATGGAACTATTTTGCACCTCTTGCTCGTCTATAGTAATGGGGCCTGTGTAGTCCACTTTTACCCTTTCGGTGAAAGGTGAACATATGTATGATATTGTCTAAGTTATGGAAATGTCAATGTTTTAACTATGCTTTAATGTTATATCTACCTCACTTATTGATGGATGGTTACATTTATAATATGATCATGGTTATGCACACCCGAGTGGTACCTAATGCTATATACCATACTATTTACTAATTATGTACTTCATGCATGATGGAGTGATGCATGTGATTGGGCTTTATTTAACAGTTGATAGATTGGTTATAGACGGGTTGAGTCTTGGCATAGTCAATGTTTTGATTCAATGCATAAACTGGAATCTCGACATCAATGAATCATCAACCTATCGATTGAATAACTGTAGTATTCCTCCTGAAAGGATTGCCTTGTGGTTTTCTAGGGTTGTTTAACTGATGCATGGCACAGAGATGCCGATTGGTTAATTCAAGTATTCGTCCTCAATGGCTTGCCTTCTACTTTTCTAGGATTATTCGTTTGTTGCATGGAAATATATCTGCCGGCTAACATAATCAATCGCTGGATATGGTTCAATATACATCATACCTACTGGTAGACTTTCTAATAAAATGGGGGTTAATTGTTGTAAGATGGTATTTCCAAGAACCGAAACAATATAATGTATGTGGAATCCCTGAACTGAAGGGTACCTTTTTATTATTGCATTTTCACAGTTTATTTTCAGTTGATCTAAGCAAACACCACCAGCTATACCATTTCATTTTTTACCTGTAGCAACTCCACCTTTTCTGTTTTGATTTCCAATATCTAACTCCCTCTAGGTTCAACATTGGACTTAAACTGAGAATTGTATTGCAATTTGACTACTTGCACTTGGGTGTACGACACTATTCAGGTGGCAGAATAAGTGGACAAACAAGCAGCATCCTAACTTAACAAAATTTAACCAAAACTATCAACTAGATTAATTAAAAACAAAATCCAAAAAATAACATTCAAAACATAAAACTGAAATGAAATGCATAAAATAAAAAGTTCAGTAAAGGTAGTAGAAGTGTGGAATCTCCAGTGTCACGGATCATGAAGTTGACGGGCCTCCATCGTACTGTCCTCTTAGTTGCCTCGAAATCTCATTATGGTTCTCTTCGTAGTTAGTCATGCATTGATTGAGCTGGGTGATGCTGGTCCCTAGTTGAGTGATGCTGGTCTCCATCCCTAGTAATATCTGGCGGTCGGACATATCATCAATCAAAATGTATGGCTGCTAACTACTGATCTTCTCCTGATTTTCCTGCTTCATTTACTATCCTACAGTATACAAAATCAGTTTAATTCCACACATTACACATTAACTACTAACAATCCACAATTAACTACTAACATTATGCTTTATTTCACTAATGATCTATTTACATTTATACAAATCTAAAATCATTCATCCTTTGATCATAATCAATTTAATTAGAATCTTCTAAATTAAGGGCATCAGTGAACCAATTAATCTCCCATCTCACGTACCTTGAAATCATAGGACTGGAATAAGATGGCATCTTAGGATGTTCCTTACTCTGTCCATACTTAATCCAATTAACACGATCTAATGCTTGACCTGAAATTGGTTCCGCACACTATTTTGTATTCTTTTATATGCATTAAACGACCACACTTTACACAACCACCAAGTTGATTTGCTCGTCGTCGTTTGGCAAATGAACTTTTTTCGCACAAGGGTTTTTCTTGATTGTCAACAATTTCTAACTTTCTAATGACCCTTGCTTTTGCTATGATCAAAGAATGTATATCTTTTGAAAAAATGCGTAGCATCTCAGACAAAACCAAAACAATTGCTCATCCATCTTTTTGAAAATTTTGAAAATTGTGAAGAGTTTGAAAATTGACTCAGTATTTGGTTCTTTAATGTTTTCAAATAAAAAAAAATGAATATGGATTGTTCCCTCCCCCCAACCTAAATTTCACATTGTCCTCAATGTACAACATAATGAAATAGAATTATAGACAATTGCTAATAAGATCTGGAGGCGATGGGATATTATTTTTGATAAATTAGATTTTTAGTTTGTATTATATTTGACTCGATTTTGATTACATGTATATAAATTAATATTCGATTTTGATTGCATGTATATAAATTAATATTTTTTAAGTCAATTCTATGATATTTAGTGGATTTATCTATAATACCTATAATATAAAACAAGGCGGCTGCAACAAGTCCATCTGACGGTCTCAAATAAACCCATCCAACGGCCTCCAACATCTCTATCAAAACCATTCAGATTGAATTTTATATTCCTTTTCTTATTCTCCACACTTTCTCTCTGGCAGTGGCAGATGTAGTAGGGGCAGGAGGGGCCTAGGGCCACCCTAAAAAAATTATTATTTTTAGTTATATATGTTTTATATATTTTTTTGGATAATTGGGCCCGTTGTAATGATTTAGTAAAAAAAATTAATTGGATCAAATAAATTCGGTACTAGAGCAAAAAAATGAACAACAAAAAGTCCATACCAAATCTCTTAAAATTATCAAACTAAAATAAATTCCTCAGAGTATTAGTAAAATTTGTTAAACTCTCATTCAAACATTATGGAATATACAACCAAAAAAAGAGTAAAATATGGAATTTTTAATAAAGTTAAAAATTACAGAATATTGCTTTTTTTATGTCAAATAAATTATATAATTGATTTTTGATGTATATATATTATCTTATTAAGTTTTTTCAAATAGACCCTGATTAACCCTAATTAAGGCATAGTTTAATAGATAAATTGTGTTAGTTGAATAAAGTTAAACTAGTCAAAATAAATCAAATTAGAATTAGTGTATGAATAAAGGATAATGCATTAATTGGTGTTTTTTTCAGGATTTTGTGCGTCAAAGCTACAAACTACTAGGGAGCGAATTGCATTAAAGCTACAAACTACTCGGGTGCCAATTATCAAAGCTCAAAGCAAAGGGGGATCAAAGATTTTCAAGTCCGCCTAACAAGATTTTCAAGTCCACCTAACAAGATTCAAAACCACCTAACAAGATTTTCAAGTCCACCAAACAAGATTCAAAACTACCTAACAAGACTTTCACCCTCCCTTGTTGCCTATAAATACCACCCCTTAGGACTTGTAAAGCATTCATCTTTTGGTAGTGGAAAACCCTCCAAAAGTATTATTGTTTTTCTTATTGGTTATAGCTGTCTTTAAGTATTGCTTTCTTTTATTGTATTCTTGCTTCCTTTTAATTTATTACTTCCTTTTACTTTAAGTATTGCTTTCTTTTATTGTGTTATTGCTCTTTTACTTCTATTGCTTGAGCTTCCTTCTTCCCTTAGAGGAGTGAAACTCTTCCACTTTTCTAGAGCTTTACCAAAGCCGTGAAGGGTGGAACGTGATTCACTCATTCTTTGTCGAAGATCGGCTCCTTGTGTAAAATGTGTTACCTTGTAACTCCTCTACTTGGAGGGATGAGCATCACTCACTTTTCTAGTTTTAACAAAGCCATGAAGAGTGAGTAGTTTCTCATCCAATCTTTAGTAAGAGGTGATTATCCGGAAGTTATATTTATGCATTTCGTTTATGCTTAGCTCTAGTCTTTATTTCTTCATAATGTCTTCTCATCATATTGTTGTCTTTATTTTAAGCATGAATAGCTAAATCTCTTAGTTGGCAAAACCAAGAGGAACCTCCACTTGGGTATACCATTTCAACTCATTCTCCTCCCCTCTTTCAGAGTTCAATGGTTCGGTTTGACTGGGTTGAGGGTGGATAACTTGGTGAGTCTTGGATATTCTGTACGCCTAGTCACGGTTTATGCTTAGATACTCATCAATCTTACCCCTAGCTTCCCACGAATCAATCGTTCATTCATGCTCTATTGGAGGAGGGTTTCGAGTTGAGACGGTATTCCTATTGGAGTGACCTCTTGGATTTGCCAACATTTGTTTCTCATTTTACTAGCATCAAAACAACTTCACCAAACAACTTCCAACAATCAAAGATTTTACACTTTCTTTCTCCCAAAATCACCTNTCACCAAACAACTTCCAACAATCAAAGATTTTACACTTTCTGTCCCCCAAAATCACCTCCCCTCGATTTACTTCCTTCCCCATAGAAACGACCTTGGAATACCACCAAGTAAAACACGATCCGCGAAAGGCTCCTTGTGCTTGGGGAGCACTTTTCTTCACACATACTCACATTTGAAATCTCATTCATCCACCATTCCGTTGCCCTTTCTTTTGACATCATCCCTAGGAGAGTGACACTCCCCNACATACTCACATTTGAAATCTCATTCATCCACCATTCTGTTGCCCTTTCTTTTGACTTCATCCCTAGGAGAGTGACACTCCCTTTATTCATATACTATACATGCTAAAAGTTGATGTTTATAGGTTAGGAAATAACAAGGAAATTTGTCAAGCATTTTTGGCGCTGTTGCCGGAGAAGGCAAGTGTCAAACTAAGAAGGTGATTTTCGGACGATGGAGGTAAGTCCTATGATCTTCATCATGAGCTGAGGTACGTTGTTCCGTGCATATAATCTTGTTTGTGTATAACTTTGTTTGTATAAATTTTGTTTTATGTGGAGGCGGAATGACCGAAATCGACTTGTTAGATACAATTTGGCCCCTACCATGAATATTGACCAAGAACAACGCGAGGATGCAGGTGAAAATTTTGAAAATATAGGTGCAAATCCAAATGTCCAAAGGGGTGGGGGACCACAAGAACCCCAAATACCCAATTCGAGAATGAATTTTTCCCCTCCCGTGAATGAGGGGAATAATTTTCAAATGGATCCCCCGGTGAGGTCAATGAGAGATTTCCTACAACCAACACGAAGCACCACACCATCATGCATCCTCCTTCCGATCCAAGCTCATCTTTTCATAGTTAAGCCAAGGATGTTGCGACTAATTCCCACGTTCAACGGATTTGAAACTCAGAGCCCCTATTCACACATAAGGGATTTTGAGGAAATGGTTGCAACCTTCCTCCCCAATCATGGGATGGAAGAGATAGCTAGAATGAAATTGTTTCCCTTTTCCCCAAAAGACAAGGAAAAAACGTTGCTTATTTCCTTAAGACCTCGAACCATCACATCGTGGAGCCAAATGATTTCTAAATTTTTTAACAAATTCTTTCCGGTGCATAAAACTACTGCCCTAAAAAATCAAATTCAAAACTTTTTGGAAAAGCCCAATGAGCAATTCTATCAATGTTTGGAGAGGTACAAGGAATTGCTACAATCCCTTCCACATCATGGCTTTGAACCATGGCAATTGGTGAGTTTCTTTTATGAAGGAATCACACTGGGCCATCGACAGTTCATTAACATGATGTGTAATGGGGAGTTTTTGAACAAAGACCCTAATGAGGCCTTAGATTACTTTGATACATTGGCACAAAATGCAAAATCATGGGACATTATAGATCCCACCGATGTACCAAGGTCTTCTCCTCAAAAGACTGCCCAAACTCAAGGGGGAGGGATTTATGATTTAAGAGACCGGGAAGATTTGTTTTCAAAAATTGCTAAATTGTCAAGGAAAGTTAAGAGTCTTGAAGTCAATAAGAGACACGAGGTGTCTAATGTGTCACGAACCGAGGAGGGTTGTTCAATTTGCGAATATATGGAGCATTCCATATCGGATTGCCCAAACATTCTGACCCTTAAAGAAGCGTACCATGAACAAGTCCATGCATTCAACCAAACGAGGCAATCATTTTCTCCCAATTCAAATACTTACAATCCGGGTTGGAGTAATCACCCAAATTTTAGTTGGAGAAATGAAAACCTCATTCCTCATGGTTCAAGTGCATATGCATCTTCCATGCCTCCCAAGCAAAACCAATACCATAGCCAAGGGCAAGCATCTAGCTCTCAATATCCCCGGACCAATCCACAAAGGTATTTGTCAAACCCACCACCACAGAAGTTTTCACCAAATCCACCTCCACAAAATTTTTCTCAAGGACTGTCCAATGCATCCACATACCAACCTCCTCACAAAAGGAATTTGGAGGATATTGTTCATTCCTTCATTCAAAGCCAAACCGCCATCAATAACCAAAATGCCACAGCCATCAATGATGTAAGAGCCCAACTCACAAAGTTGACAAACTCCATAGGGGCATCTCAACAAGAAAAGGGGAAGTTCCCCGCTCAACCACAAGAGAACCCTAGGGGTCAAAACCTTGTTGATTCATCGGAACCTTCGAAAGAGAGATGCGAGCAACTCAAAACTGTCACCACCCTCCGTAGTGGCAAAGAAATTGACAAAACCATTTTGCCAACGGTCTCACCCAAGACCACATTGCCAAAAGAAAAAGATCTCTTGGGTGACGCCGACAAGAGTGAGGTGCGTGAAGAGAAAGAAAGAGAGGTTGTTGAGAAAGGAAAATTAATTGATGATTGTGTGTTTNTTTCTCTTGGGTGACGCTGACAAGAGTGTGGTGCGTGAAGAGAAAGAAAGAGAAGTTATTGAGAAAGAAAAATTAATTGATGATTGTGTGTTTATTCCTCCTTTGTATACCCCTTTCCCAAGTCGTTTGAAGCCATCTGTCAAGGTGGCTAATTATGCTGATATTTTGGAAATGTTTAAGCAGGTGAAGATTAACATTCCACTCCTCGACGCCATCAAGCAAATTCCATCATGTGCTAAGATTTTGAAGGACTTATGCACGGTGAAGAGAAAACTGAATGTCCACAAGAAAGCATTCCTCACCGAGCAAGTGAGCTCAATNAATTCCATCATGTGCTAAGATTTTGAAGGACTTATGCACGGTGAAGAGAAAACTGAATGTCCACAAGAAAGCATTCCTCACCGAGCAATTGAGCTCAATTTTGAGGACTAACTCTCCTCCCAAATTCAAAGACCCCGGTTGTCCAACCATAGCCATCACCATTGGAAATTATCGAGTGGAGCAAGCACTCCTCNCAATTTTGAGGACTAACTCTCCTCCCAAATTCAAAGACCCCGGTTGTCCAACCATAGGCATCACCATTGGAAATTATCAAGTGGAGCAAGCACTCCTCGATTTGGGGGCAAGTGTGAATCTTCTTCCCTACTCGATGTACTAACAGCTGCAACTGGAGGTGTTGAAGCCCACCTCAATCACACTTCAATTGGCGGATCATAGTATCCATACACCAAGGGGAGTAGTTGAGGATGTCTTAGTTCAAATTGATAAATTTTACTTCCCTGTCGATTTCATTGTGCTTGATACACATCCTGTTGCAAACCTTAGCTCTCAAATTTCTGTAATACTTGAAAAACCCTTCCTTGCTACATCTAATGCAGTGATAAATTGCAAAAACAGTCTAATGAAGTTGGCATTTGGGAATATGACAATGGAGCATAATGTATTCAACTTGGCAAAGCAACCAGGTGATGATGAGGAAGTAACTGAGGTCAATAGAATCGACACTTTGGTTTAGGAGCACTTGGAGCTAGAAGGGATATTGAAATTTAAGGAAGAAGAAATTGTGGATCTTGAGAATTATGATGAGCAAGAGGAGGTAGAAGATTTGAAAGGGATGGAAAGGTGGATCCCTACATTCGAAGAGTTACCCCATCGAGAAAAGAAAATTTTT
>CAUOFW020002836.1:1096356-1110790 GCA_963454935.2 Ilex paraguariensis
AGCAAGAGGAGGTAGAAGATTTGAAAGGGATGGAAAGGTGGATCCCTACATTCGAAGAGTTACCCCATCGAGAAAAGAAAATTTTTTCGTCGGATGAACAAAATCCTAACTTGGAGTTGAAGCCCTTGCCCATCCATTTGAAGTACGCCTATCTTGGGAAAGGTGAAACATTTTCGGTGGTCATTAGCTCTACATTAAACATGGAACAAGAAAAAGAACTCTTGGAGGTGTTGAGAAAACATAAAGGAGCAATTGGGTGGACCATTGCGGATATCAAGGGGATAAGCCCTCTCATTTGCACCCAACGCATATATCTTGAGGAGGATTACAAACCTTCCCGACAACCACAAAGGCGGTTGAATCCCATCATAGAGGAGGTGGTAAGGGATGAGGTTCTGAAACTACTTGATGTGGGGATCATTTTTCCAATTGCCGATAGTAAGTGGGTTAGCCCCACGCAAGTAGTACCTAAGAAATTCAGAGTTACGGTGGTTGAGAACGATGATAATGAGCTTATTCCTACAAGAGTAATCACCGGATGGAAGGTGTGCATTGATTACCGAAAATTGAACGCTTGCACAAGGAAAGACCACTTCTCATTGCCATTCCTCGATCAAGTTCTAGAACGAGTAGCGGGGCATCTATTCTACTATTTTTTAGATGGATACTCCGGCTACAATCAGATTGAGATTGCTTTGGAGGATCAAGAGAAGACCACTTTCACATGCCCCTATGGTACCTTTGCCTACCGCCGCATGCCATTTGGACTGTGCAATGCTCCGGGGACTTTCCAACGCTGTATGATGGGAATTTTCAGTGACATGGTGGAAAAGATAGTGGGGGTCTTTATGGATGACTTTTCGGTGTTTGGGGATTCATTTGAGGGATGTTTCACAAACTTGGAGAAAGTTCTAACAAGATGTGAGGAGAAGAATCTAGTCTTGAATTGGGAAAAGTGTCACTTTATGGTGACAGAAGGAATTGTGCTTGGCCATATAGTTTCGGCAAGGGGTATTGAAGTCGATAAACCCAAGGTGGAGGTCATCTCCAATCTCCCTACGCCAAGAGCCATCAAAGGCATCCGGTCATTTTTGGGCCATGCAGGTTTTTATCGTCGATTCATAAAGAATTTCAGTGCATTGGCNCCAATCTCCCTACGCCAAGAGCCATCAAAGGCATCCGGTCATTTTTGGGCCATGCAGGTTTTTATCGTCGATTCATAAAGAATTGCAGTGCATTGGCCCGACCCTTGACCAACCTGCTGTCTAAGGAGGTCCTATTTGAGTGGTCGGATGATTGTGAAGCATCCTTTAAAAAACTAAAAAGCATGCTAGTCACACCTCCGATCATACGACCACCCAATTGGGATCTACCTTTAGAGCTCTTGTGTGACGCAAGTGATTACGCGGTCGGCGCAGTGCTCGGTCAAAGGGAGGAAAATAGACCATATGTGATACACTATGCTAGCAAAACACTTAATGAGGCTCAGATGAATTACACTACCACCGAAAAAGAATTGCTAGCAGTAGTGTTTGCCTTAGATAAATTTCGTGCTTACATCATTGGTTCGCCTATTGTTGTCTTTACTGATCACTCTGCTTTAAAGTATTTGTTGTCTAAGCAAGATGCAAAACCGAGACTCATTAGGTGGATACTCCTCCTACAAGAATTTGACTTGACGATCAAGGACAAGAAAGGAGTTGAGAACGTGGTGGCGGATCATTTATCCCGGCTTGTGGTGCAAGAGGCCGATGAGCACATTCCTATTCCTGACTTTTTTCCTGATGAGCATTTGCTGTCAATTCACTTTGTATGTCCTTGGTATGCTGATATATGTAACTATCTTGCAACAGGACAGACACCACCGCAATGGAGCCCAGAAGATCGAAGACGATTTATGGCAGATGTGAAGTACTTCTACTTCGACAACCCGTATTTGTTCAAGTATTGCCCCGACCAAATCATGAGGAGATGCGTACCTGAAAATGAACAGCGGGATGTCCTTGCATTTTGCCATTCACAAGCTTGCGGTGGACATTTCTCAGCGAAAAAGACTTCGGCCAAAATTCTTCAATCAGGTTTTTACTGGCCCTCTCTTATCAAAGATTGTGTTTCATTTTGTAAGGGATGCGACAAATGCCAACAGTTGGGTAATGTGACCCAAAGAAACATGATGCCCCTTTCACCAATACTTGTCATAGAAATATTCGACTGTTGGGGCGTCGACTTCATGGGTCCTTTCCCTATGTCATTTGGTTATTTGTACATCCTCCTAGCAGTAGACTATGTGTCCAAATGGGTGGAAGCTATCCCGACCAAGACTAATGACCACCGAGTCGTAGTCAAGTTTCTGAAGGAGAACATCTTTTCAAGGTTTGGGATGCCTCGTTCAATAATAAGTGATGGTGAATCACATTTCTGTAATAGGTCATTTGCATCTCTAATGTTCAAATATGGCGTCACTCACAAAGTATCCACTGCGTATCACCTACAAACAAATGGCCAAGCCGAGCTAGCCAACAGGGAGATAAAGAACATTCTAGAAAAAATGGTTAACTCAAACAGGAAGGATTGGTCCGATAGATTGACCGATGCCCTCTAGGCATACCGCACTGGCTTTAAAACTATTTTGGGCATGTCTCCCTACCGGTTTGTCTATGAAAAGGCTTGCCACCTACCAGTCGAAATGGAACACAAGGCCTATTAGCCCATTAAGACTTTAAATTTTAATTTGAGAATGGCCGGTGATCATAGGAAGTTAGAGCTGAATGAGTTGGAAGAGATTCGACGAGATGCGTATGAGAGCTCCAAAATCTCAAAAGAAAGGGCCAAAATCTTTCATGATAACTCCATTGTGAGGAAACATTTGAGCCCGGGCAAAAAGTACTCTTATACAATTCTCGCCTCTCCATTTTCCAAGGCAAACTCCGATCCCGTTGGGATGGCCCCTATCTTGTCAAGATGGCCTACCGCAATTGAGCTGTGGATGTTCAAAATCCCAAAAATGGCCAGACATTCAAGGTCAATGGCCAAAGACTTAAGCCATTTTTTGGGGGCTTTGAAGAACAAGTGGTGGAGGAGAATTTGATGGATCCGGTATACCCGGAAGTTGTGAAGGAATAATTAGTTTTTCTTTTTTTCTGCTTTTTAATGTACATGTTTTTATTTACTTACTTTAATTTTTTTTTCCATGTTAATTATGTTCTTTTGTCGTATAATTTTGTTTTTCTTAGTCGCAGATATTGGTGTTTTTGTCAAAGCTCAAGAGCGAGGTGTTCTCTAACCCTTCTTATCTTTTTACTATCCATAATTGAATATCATATTTGTTTTAGAACACTACATGAATCAAGTTGGGGGGTGAGATTGCACTATTTGCACATTACACCAATGTTTGTGGGAATATTCCGCGCAAATATTCGCGTCTGCTGACACTAAAAAAAAATTGGTGGGAATATTCTACATGGATATGCGGTTGTCGACACTCAAAAAAAAATAGAAAAAAATAAAAATAAAAAAATAAAAAAAAAATAGGATGCCTTTATAAGGCTTTCAATTTTTTTGTCTCCCATCCACCGGTGATTGCTCTCCCCTTCTTCTTCCCTTCTCTTTTCTTCTTCTTCTTCGTCGTTCTCTCTATTCTCTGTAAAAACAAACCACCCATGCAAATCCATGACCATATACGCCGACAACCCAGTCCTTTGTTTAATAATTTGTCTTATATGTTTGTATTTGTTCATGAGTGCTCTTTTTCTGCTCACACTTAGGGTGAGGGGTTTCCAGCCTAACCCAAATTTCCCTCGAGTGGGTTAATTGTTGTGTTTTGTTTGTTGGTTTCGGCAGCTAGACAGATCTTTACACCCACCGCTTTTCCCTCTTTATTCGTTTTCTTCTTCTTCTTATTTCTGTTGTGCTATTCTCTATAACAGGACCCAACTCCCAACAATCCCATGACCATATTCCCCGAAGACCCAGTCGTTTGTNACTTTCTTCGTCTTCTTATTTCTATTGTGATATTCTCTATAACACGACCTAACTCCCAACAATCTCATGACCATATTCCCCGAAGACCCAGTCGTTTGTCTCATGCTCGGCATTTGTTTACTCTA
Source organism: Ilex paraguariensis (assembly GCA_963454935.2). Lineage (NCBI taxonomy): Eukaryota > Viridiplantae > Streptophyta > Magnoliopsida > Aquifoliales > Aquifoliaceae > Ilex > Ilex paraguariensis. Next base: position 1,100,463 of record CAUOFW020002836.1, read on the forward strand.
TTTGTACATGGCTCTTCTTCTTCTGTCTGCATTTAAAATCAAGGGTTTTCGTCCTAGCGAAAACCCAGATCTGCGTAGAGAAGATTAATTTGTGTATTTTCTTTGTAGGTTTCGACAGTTGAACAGATCTCTACCCTACAACTTGATCTCTAAACTCTACACACTGGTAAATTCGAAACATTGAGGACAATGTTCGGTTTAGGTTGGGGGTGTGATCTATGATTCCAATTTGTTATAGTTTCGTATTTAAAAAAAAAAATTGTCCTGGATTGCGTATTTTTACAGCATTTTTGCTTATATTTCATGATCACATCAAATGCAGCGTCAATCGTCTTTGTGACTGGCAGACGTTAAAGAACCAGATAGTGAGTCTTGAAGCATAGAAAGCATGGATGTTAAAATTTTTTGGTTTAGTTTGGGAGTCTTGCGCACATTTTCATCTGATGTGCATGCTGTGATCATGAGAAAAACAAGAGTAGTCAGAAAAATTGAAATCCGAGAAGCACAAGCAAAACCATTGTGTGGCAGAAGTACTTTTGCTAAACGTCGTCGTGCCAAACGGCTGGGTGCTTGTAAACAATGTGGCAGATGTTTTCACATGAAAAAATACAATCAGTGTTCTGAACCAATTTCAGGTCGTGCAACCGATCGATTAAACTGGATAGTGTATGGGTAGAGTAAGGATTTTCCTGAGACGTCATCTTGTACCAGTCCGGGACTTACATGTTATGTGCGACAAGAAGTGGGAAGGGTCACTAATAATGACATAGACACAAGCGACGACTCGGATTAAATTTTAACTAATAATGACAAAGCTGTGGAAAAATGTGTTTTGGGGATGAAGGTTAATGGTCCGAAATTTTTTTGTAGTAAATATTTGTTTATGTACAAAGTCTTTTTGTTGAAATAAAAATGTGGGTCGAGTAAGGATTGTCCTAAAATGCCAACTTGTAGCGTGGGTAGGGACCTATCCTGAGACACCATAGTTTTCCAAGTTCAATATGTGCATTTAGTCTTTTTGTAAATTTTCATGGATAAATGTGTATGTAAATAGTTTTGATTTTTATTCGAGTTAAAAAAAAAACCGCATTTTCTTAAAAAATGGTATTTTCTCTATGCTTAAATGTCAAATGTACATTGGTATTTGTTAATCTTAAGGTACAGAATGACCAGACTCGAAAATAGAATTATAATATAACTGACATTCTTTGGAAACCTGACATAACCAGTGGAGATAACGAAGAATACCATGGTAAGTTTTGAGCCTTACGATGCTTTCTGAGAGACAATCAACATTTACTCAAGTAAGCTCTTTCACTTTCAATTGTTGAATAATCTCATTAAACTTGCTTTGATTAAATGCAACTAAAGTAATCTATTGACATATCCTACAGGGAACCTTTGCATGCGACACAGGCACATACTTGAGAAAGGATTTTAGGCCATTTTTGAGTTGATTTTGAACCTTAGTCATTGCTTCTACAAAATTATATCCCTAGTTAGCCATGTTTGGGCCTTCAATGAATGATGATTGTTTTTCTTGAAAAACCCATATGATAACCGAGCCACAAAAAAAAATACATTTAACATACCTTGCTATCCAATTTTTTCTTGCACCCTCTTATAAATCGGTATGACATAGAAAGACAAGAAAAATAGAAAAGAAGATGGTGGCTACTGTTCAATGAAGAATCGAAAAAAAAATAATACCATTTCTAGGCAAAAGATTGAAAAGCAAGAAAGAGGTGTGCTACATTAAAAAAGGGGACAGCTTTTGAATACCATTGACGTCGTTTCATTAGCCACTAACCTCTGGCCACATTACAACCTATAGAAAGTCCTAATTGATCTCAAGTCTAATGCATGTGTGTGTTGCCGACCGAAAACTAGGGTATGTTAAATAGTATTTCTTTAATTGCATTGATATTCTTCCATGAGATTATGCCAAGAACATGATTAGCCTACTTTCTTAAGACTTTCACTCCCTTTCTAACTGTGCATGTGATTCTTCGATTGACCATCCTCTGATCACATGCCCTTTGAGAGACAAGTCATTATAATCGGAGTGAATTTTTTTTGCTAAGAGCATTCTAAGAGAGATTTGAAAAATTAAAGCTATCCATGGAAGGTGATAAAGTAGAATGTTTGTTATATAACAATTCTTGCTACTAGAATGATCATTCCTACTACATAAGGAATTCCAAATACCAATGTAACAAGTGTTTATTGTTGTATAGAGTACATACCAATGACAGAGAATTGTTCGGAAAACAATTCAAAAATTAAAAGATGTGTGCCTCAATGATTCTGTTGCTAACTCATTTTGACAAGAAATCTTACATATACACATCTTTTAATTGGAGTTTGTAGGTAACTTCACTGGAAACCTTCACGAGACAAAACTCGTCCACTAGGGATCACCTAGGGGTTTAACGGCTTATTGCATATGCTAAATGCAATCGTGTTATCTACGAAAGTGATTTTATTTTGTTATGTTGTTTATTACTAGGGACTAGTAATATTTAGGTTGGGGGGTGTGATTAACCCTAATTAAGGCATAATTTAATAGGTAAATTGTGTTAGTTGAATAAAGTTAAACTAGTCAAAATAAATCAAATTAGAATTAGTGTGTGAATAAAGGATAATGCATTAATTGTTGTTCTTTTCAGGATTTTGTGCGTCAAAGCTACAAACTACTGGGGAGCCAATTGCATTAAAGCTACAAACTACTGGGGTGCCAATTATCAAAGCTCAAAACAAAGGAGGATCAAAGAATTCAAGGCCACCTAACAAGATTTTCAAGTCCACCTAACAAGATTCAAAGCCACCTAACAAGACTCTTCAAGTCCACCTAACAAGATTCAAGGCCACCTAACAAGACTTTCACCCTCCCTTGTTGCCTATAAATACCACCCCTTAGGACTTGTAAAGCATTCATCTTTTGGTAGTGGAAAACCCTCCAAAAGTATTATTGTTTTCCTTATTGCTTATAGCTTTCTTTAAGTATTGCTTTCTTTTATTGTATTCTTGCTTCCTTTTAATTTATTGCTTTCTTTTACTTTAAGTATTGCTTTCTTTTATTGTGTTATTGCTCTTTTACTTCCATTGCTTGAGCTTCCTTCTTCCCTTAGAGGAGTGAAACTCTTCCACTTTTCTAGACCTTTACCAATGCCGTGAAGGGTGGAACGTGATTTACTCATTCTTTGTCGAAGATCGGCTCCTTGTGTAAAATGTGTTACCTTGTAACTCCTTTACTTGGAAGGATGAGCATCACTTACTTTTCTAGTTTTAACAAAGTCATGAAGAGTGAGTAGTTTCTCAACCAATCTTTAGTAAGAGGTGGTTATCCGAAAGTTAAATTTATGCAATTCGTTTATGCTTAGCTTTAGTCTTTATTTTTTCATAATGTCTTCTCATAATATNTTTATTTTTTCATAATGTCTTCTCATCATATTATTGTCTTTATTTTAAGCTTGAATAGCTAAATCTCTTAGTTGGCAAAACCAAGAGGAACATCCACTTGGGTATACCATTTCAACTCATTCTCCTCCCCTCTTTCAGAGTTCAATGGTTCGGTTTGACTAGGTTAAGGGTGGATAACTTGGTGAGTCTTTGATATTCCGTAAGCCTAATCACAGTTTATGCTTAGATACTCACCAATCTTGCCCCTAGCTTCCCACGAATCAATCGTTCATTCATGCTTTATTGGAGGAGGGTTTCGAGTTAAGACGGTATTCCTATTAGAGTGACCTCTTGGATTTGCCAACATTTGTTTCTCATTTTACTAGCATCAAAACAACTTCACCAAACAACTTCCAACAATCAAAGATTTTACACTTTCTTTCTCACAAAAATCACTTTCCCCTCGGTTTACTTCTTTTCTTGCGGGAGCGACCATGGAATACCACCAAGTAAAACACGATCTGTAAANTTTGGAATACCACTAAGTAAACCACGATCCGCGAAAGTCTCCTTGCGCTTGGAGAGCACTTTTGTTCACACATACTCACATTTCAAATCTCATTCATCCACCATTCCGTTGCCCTTTCTTTTGACATCATCCCTAGGAGAGTGACACTCCCCTTTATTCATATACTATACATGCTACAAGGTGATGTTTATAGGTTAGGAAACAACAAGGAAATTTGTCAAGCAGACCCTTTTTATGTTTAATAAATTTTTAAGTATCAAATTCGATATAAAAAATATAAATGTATCACATTATTTTTTATCTATTGTATTTAAGGTGTGTCCACCTTAGATCATATTTTTGCCTCCGCCACTGCTCTCAAGAATTTTCACTCCTCACTTCTGTAAATTAATCAGTTGGTTTACGTTGCACTGTGCCTTCAGCCACAGGTTACCCCTAGTTAGAGATTATTATTCAGAATTTTAAAGTGAGAAGCTCAAGGAAGACATAGTTTAGAGAGAAAATGTTTGGATTTTTTCATTTTCGTACCCATTTCACTTGTAGTAAGTTGTAAGACCCTTGTAATCTTCATTTATTTAAAGTGTATTTCAAGTTTAGTTATGTATCTTTGAATCTACCATTGTTACATTTAATTTTTTCTTCTCAAGCTTTCCAAATGGGTATTAAATGCACTTGTCTTTGTAGTTAACTTTTCTTTACATTAAGACAAGTTTTAATCTCCATTTCATTACTAGGTCTCTTTATACATTGTATATCTTTCCATTTAATATGAGTAGCTAAGTTTTACGTTGGCTAATTCAAGGCAGATTTCCTCTTGGGTATGCTAAATCAACTTTCTTTCATTCTTCCTTGTAGTGTAAATTTTTTGGTTTGACTAGGTTAAGTGCGGACAAGGTTATGAGCTCTTGATACACCATAGACTTGTCATAGGGTATGCTTGAGCCTACACATCCACATTACTCCCTTACTTCTTGTGAATCAATCAAGCACCGAGACACCATTGGAAGAATGTTTTGAGTTAATTTGACATTCCCATTGGAATGAACCCTTTGGAGTAACCAACCTTATTTTCATTGCATTTTTACCAAAGACTCCACTTACCAAACATGAACTCACAAGATTTTAACTTTTCCATTTTCACAAAATCACCTTCACATAGTTAAACCTTCCTTCCTTGAGGAAAAAACCTTGGAATACTTAATTCCAAGGAAAACACGACACTTGAAAGTCTCTCTACGCTTGGGGATCACTTTTGCACACACACATTTTCATCCACACACACGTTTTCCCCATTTCTAGCTTGGAACCCGACGGAGATTGACACTCACCTACACACAATAGCCATATAAACATTCGAGAGTTCGTGTTTGGAGATTAGGGTAAATGGAATCAAGCACCTATGCACATATCAACCACTTGACCCTTTCAAAGTCCATCCCCATCAATAAGGGCCCAAGTGAGGACCGTCGACCGGTGTTTGTCCCGCACTTGAAATGTTGTTCCCATAAAGGGTGAGCTACGTGTGATGCCCCAAAATCCGGGGGTCTGTTGATTACCCATCAACTCGTGGAATACCCGTGGATACCGAGTAGCTCGATATCACACCGTTATGCCCCATTTACCGAGGTCCTTAATTTAACAAAATTCGGGCAGAGTCTCCTTTGTACGGGGAGCCCTACCCAAAACACGACCTGTGCAATATACATTAACATGACCTGTCCAAGGTCCCATATAACACAATGACCACACAGGGTCCATTTATAAATAAAACTTGACCACATCGGGTCCAATTATAATTAAACATTGGCCACACCAGGTCCAATCATCCATATTTATATCAAAATATGGAAGGTTAGTTTAACAATAGTCCATATAAGTTCTATTACAATTTAAAAAATTACATGCTTAAAACATTCTTTTCACAAATATTTTACATCAACACAAAATAAAGCCACATTCGACTTTCTTCACCCTTGCGGCCTTGAATGAGAGCCGTCCACCGGTGTATATCCCGTACCAGAAATGTTTTCCGTATAGGGTGAGCCACGCCTAGTAGAGTATTTCCTACAGAGGCTACTCCCCACCTAAGTGCACATGCAATGTTCACATTTAACATTTCATATTCCCATCAACATTCCAAGTAAGAATATGCAATTCTAGGTTGGAATTCTACCATGCCATGCTATGAAATGAGATGAGACTCACTCATGCAATTTACCCAGAGTCTCCACCGACTCCCACAACACAATGCAGTGCCACTGTCATCTATGTTACACATGAAATGACATATTTATATAAATCCAGGGTTTTTCTTGGGGGTGGGTATTTATGGACTTACACCAGCGGCACCCGACGGACACGGAATTCATGGACTACTACCAACGGTTCCGCGTACACCGATACACTTTATGAGCTCTTATACCAACGGAGTGCAGATCCAATTACCAGGCCTTTCACCTGAGGGATATTCCAGCCCTTCTTGCTCAACCCGACCCAATTTTCTTAAAACCATGCGACTCAGTCGAATCATCAATCCAACCTTCCCAAGCTCACTCGTCATACACCAAATGAGGTGAAGACGAAAACTATGCACACACACACCCTCAATATGCGATGTCCCCGTGCATATGCAATGCAATGTACCATCGCATGTCAATGTCATGTCTCATGTGTAATGAATGTCACATGAACAACTTAAATCACACATTTCATCATGTGTCATGGACAATTATATCATACTCATATAACCTTCACAAAAATAACTCATCACAATGTCAATATATTGTACACACATATTAACATTTCTTTTCAACACAATCCATAAGCCTGTTACTAAGCATGTTACTACGCATGTTACTAAGCATGTTACTACATAATCAACCAATAACACACTTAACTCTCAAGGCATAAAGTAAACAGTTAGTATGCACACAAAACAGCCCCAAATTAGGCCATATAGCAGCCCCAAAATAAGCCACAAAAAGTCCCTAAACCGACCACATAGCAGCCACAAAACAGTCCCTAAACCGGTCACATAGCAGCCCCAAATCAAGCCACAAAACAGTCCGTATACAGCCCCAAAAATAGCCCCTAATTAGTGCACAAAAATGCCCCAATTTCAGCACCAAAACAGTCCACATCATGGCCTACAAACAGTCCAAAATTCAGCCCCTTAACAGTCCATTTGGACAACCCTTGGACAGCCCACATACAACCCAATTTCAGCCACTAAAAGCCACTCAAGGTAACAATAAAACCAAGGTAGGAGGGAACCCTACCTCAATAGAAGTGTAAGAACTTCTATAACACCAAAACAACCTCAAAGCTTTGATTTTCCCCAAAGTCTCCTTTTGGATCTTTGGTGAAATCCACTCTTTTTGGTACGTACGCGTAGCCCTCGTCGAGGAGATGAACTTTGATTCTTGGTCCGAGTTGATCCGAGCGACGGAACTCCGGATATTGAAGAAGAAAGAATTGTTTTCTCTCTTTTCTCTCCTCTTTCTCTCCAACGTGTGAACCAGCAGAATACATAGATATCTCTACTGAAATATCTAATATTTAACACTATTTATAATTTACAAGACATGGCCCGAGTCACGCCACGTGTCCCCCACCTACTTGGTCCATTTTCGGCCCGAAACGATTTAATTTCGTACCAATTTAAGCTCAAAATATTTTATATAAAATTTATTTAAAATATTTTCCAAATTTCAAATTTTTTAAAAAAAATTTCGTTTTTGGGGGTCACCGGACACCCGTCACCTCAAAAAATGTGAAAAACTCGACTATCTCAGAATTCGATGAAAATTGACAGGGCAGCTAGATTTCCCGATGCGAATCCAACGGTGAAGTCCGTTTCATCACCCAAGGTCTAGAAAAATACCATTTTTCAACCCAGCCTACAATGGTAAATTATCATTTTGCCCTTTTTTAAGAAAAAAGTTAAAATTTTTCTCGGGTTTCACACTACGCTCAATAGGATATTTTCTAAAGAGCTACTACCTAACCCAGATGCATATGAAATGTTCACACGTAATACAACAATAAAAACATTCATTCATGAATACACAATTCTATAATGAATTTCACAATGTCATGCCATGTCATGAGATGATACTCACACATAAAATGCAACCCAAGCCCCCTACTGGCTCCTATACCATATGTAATGTCATGCGTATACATATGGGCATTCCAAGCCCCCGCCATTGATATTACACATCCAATGACCATTTATAAATTCAGGTCTTTCCTGGGTTGGATATTTATGGACTTCCATCAACGGGCACCTAACCGACACAACATCTACGGACTTTCACCAAAGGCTCCGTGTATGTCGACACACTATATGGACTCAATACCAACATAGTGTGTTGCCAAATTTACCAAGTCTTGCACCTGAATGAGAATCTTGCCCTACTTGCTAACTCCAACCATTGTTTTCAATGCAATCCGTTTGACTAAATCGAACCTAGGTCCAACTTTTTCGGTCCCACTTATCAACCCACCGAGGATGGTGTTTGATCAAAATCATGCACACACCCATACTCATGTCACATGCCCACGAATGCAATGTTTCCCGTGTATATGCAAATATAGTGTGCACCTGCAATTACCAAAGCATGTTCAACATATCATGAGCATTTTATGAACATTTTCCATTTCAATGAATATTTTTCAATTATCAATTATATCAAAAGCATATGATCACAATTCACAACATTACCAAGCATGTTATATTATTCTTATTCAAACAACATACTTTGGTCATTTCTAGGCATTTTATCAAACACCTATAAGGCATAAGATTATGTAAACACATATAGCATGGCTCATTCATCACATATTTCAAGAAATTACAAACAAGTAATTTCAATAAACCCAATTCATGGTAGAATTGATTTTATACATTCTTATACCATTTTCCATGATTTAGTTACACTAAAAGTATATTTGGACAAGATATTTCACCTCTAATCATGCTACCCATTCCATATACAACCCTAGGTTGAAAATAAACCTAGTTAGGAAAGGAACCGTACCTCTTGAAGCATAATACACATAGTAGAAACTCCAAGAAAACCCAACTCAAACCTCAAAGCTTTATTCCCAACAATCCCATTCTTGAGATGTTGGCAAACCCCACGATATTTTGTACGTACTTGTAGCTCTCGTAGTGTAGAACACTTTTTGTTCTTGGCCCGTTCTTGACATGTTGGTGAAACCTGCAATCTTTGGTACGTACTTGTTTCTCGTTATGTTGAACACTTTTTGTTCTAGGCCCAAAAGAATGCGAAGGACGGATCGCCCAAGATCGCAAGAAGAAAGTTTTGAGAACCCTTATCTTTCTATCTCTCTCTCTCTATATCTAGAAATGGATGTGTAATGGGAAGAAAAATCTACATTTTATCCCTTATTTTATAGTCTCATTTGTTTGGCTCTCATTAAGCCATAGGTCCCATCTTTTCTGATCTGAATCAATCAAATATTGTTCCATGTTATGTTCAATATATTTTATTTGAACTAAACTTAAATTATTTTCCTTTTTTCAGAATTAAATTTCAATAATTAAAGTTAAATTATTTTCCTTATTTCAGAATTAATTTCGATTGCGTTAATTTTAGTCACGCGACGTCCGAGCGCACTATAAAACAAGAAAAATCCAATTGTCTCGGAATTGAATGAAAATTAATTGGGTAACTAGATTTTGCGAGATGAATCAAATGGTGAGGTCCTCTTCATCATCCGAGTTCTAGAAAAATTTGAGTTTTGGTTACCCTTTTTCCCTTTGCAATAAAATTTTAAATTTTCTCGTATTTTACACAATCTCTCTTGACCAAAATTCAACCAATATACATAAATTTCACTCTTTTATTTTCCTTGCAACAACCTTAACTTCACTTACACACCCACATAAATATTAAGGTAAATCCTACATGCATTAATCAAAGTTCGTACTAAACATCATACTTGAATATGTATACAACATCATAAATACATACAATATAACCATACTTTAAATACAGGCAACACTCAAAATTTATATACTAGAGTTGGATTTTTACATCTTATAAGAAGAAAATGGATTATAATTCTTACCTTTGTACCTACAATTTTTTTCTTTCCTTCTTCTTCCCATTGTTTCTTCTTCTTTCCTTTTGCTTCTTGTTCTTGCCAAAATTCTCTAAGTGCAAGACTCCTTGCTTTTGTTTTTTTTTTTTTTTTGTTTTTTGTATGGAAGACATACCTTGCATGTCCTCCTAAGTGGGGTGTGTCCCATCATTACTTATATAGTATATATATATACATATATATATATATATAATTATATGTATATATCCACCTTTCCTTGTATCCATATTTATATATATATATATATATATATATATGTATATAT
>CAUOFW020002836.1:1111629-1279397 GCA_963454935.2 Ilex paraguariensis
TTTTTTTTTTTTTTTTGTTTTTTGTATGGAAGACATACCTTGCATGTCCTCCTAAGTGGGGTGTGTCCCATCATTACTTATATAGTATATATATATACATATATATATATATATAATTATATGTATATATCCACCTTTCCTTGTATCCATATTTATATATATATATATATATATATATATGTATATATCCACCTTTCCTTGTATCCATATTTATACATATACATGTATATATATATACATCCAAAATATTGATAACACATTAAATTCGTATTTTAGACCCTTAACCACTTCTTATATATACTTACACATTTTATTTTTAAAATAATAAATTGATGTCAAATGCTTGTACCCCATTAATTCAACATGCACTAATGTAAATAAAATAATAATGTCATATCACTTGTCAACATTTTTATTTAAGTTCTCACGCTTAAATAAATAATTAAATGTAATCATTATTTATACATATCTCTGAATATTAAAATATTCATCATTTAAGTTCAGGTCCCATATCATTACTCATAATTAAACACTAATTTTTTCAATCCTATGCATGCATGTCACATGTGAATAAGCTTATTACATATATTATATGTTTGTCGTGCGTGTTCGGATTTTACAATTTTTCCCTTTTTAGGAATTTCATCCCCGAATTTTGACTGACCAATCTAGAACAAGTGAGAGTATTTGGTTCGCACGACTTCCTTGGCTTCCCAAGTTTCTCCTTCGACTGTTTGATTTTGCTACACCGCTTTTACTGATGGTATGACTTCTATTAAATTCATACTCAAATTCTTAGGGCTTTAATTATCAAAATTTTAACCCCAAATTAATATTAATAAATTACAATTTTACCCATAATATTTTATAATATGATATGATATGTAGGTTTGGGTCTCATAAGTTAGGTTATGGGTGGTTCATACGAATTCCATGATTTTAGCTAACATAGAAGAATTGATGTACTCTAAGGGATGGATATGCTAGCAGTTTACTATGTCATTATGGATTTTTAGAAAATGGTTATTTTTTCATTTTTGGTTATTAATGTATGCTAGTCATGAAACTTTTAAGGCGTTGGGTTTGGATTATGAGGCATAGAAAGTAGTAATATGGTACATGGTGAAGATGAATATGTTAAGAAATTTGTATCTAGAAAAAGATTTAATCAACATGGTGAAGATGTATATGCAAAGAAAGTAGTAGCATTGCTTAAAATAACATTGCTTAAAACTGCATATGCGAGAAAATATTAACATGTCCCCCATAAAAGTAGTAAAATTGCTTAGAATTGTATGTGCAAGAAAATAGTAACATGCCCTCCATAAAAGTAGTGACATCGTACATTTCACATATTGGGGGTCAAACCAATAACACACTAAGCCATTTTAAGCAACATGGGAAGCTGGTAATGCATATGCGACAAAGTAGTAACGTGGTACATTTCATATATTGGGGGCCAAACTAGTAACACACTAAGCAATTTCAAACATGAGTAGTTGATAATGTATATGTGACAAAGTAGTAATAAGGTACATTTTTACTCTCTCACTTATGGGCAAGGGTGTTATTTGATTTGGATGTATCACATTCATTCATCTTTGCATCTTGTGTAAAAGATTTGGCCTTAGAGGTTGACATCTTAGAGGAGCCTTTGTATGTGAATTCTCCCCTATGAGCTAGGGTTTGTATTGACAAGATATGTCAAGGTTGTGATTTAGAGATTGGTGGGATTCAATGCATGATAGACCCTAGGGTCATGGACATGACGAAATTTGATGTCACCTTCAAAATGGATTAATTAACGGCGCATCGGGTGGTTATTAATTGTGATTGGAAGCAAGTCACTGCCTACACTTTGGAGGGGATTTGCATCAAATTTTAGGGAGAAAAGTACAATGCTTTTACCATAGGCCATGTATAACTCCCGTTGGCATGGGTAGTTGATGGGTTACCTTGCGAGCCTTACCCTTGAGGATGAGGCGACACAGGAACTAGGTTTACCTCGAGTTGTTTGCGAGAATGCAGATGTCTTCCAAAATGAGTTACCAAGATTGCCTTCATCAGGAAGTCAACTTTTCCAATGAGTTACAACCCTATGCATCCCCTATCACTATGATAATGCATAGGATGGCATCGATAGAATCACAAGAACTCAAAGTTTAGTTGCAAGAGTTGCTTTATAAGGGTTTTATTAGACCAAGCACCTCACCTTTGGGCACTCCAGTACTATTTTCCAAAAAGAAGGATGGGGCTCTTAGGATTTGTATAAATTACAAATAGTTGAATTGAGTCACCATTAAGAACAAGTACCCATTGTCGCTCATAGATAACCTATTTGACCAGTTGATAGGGGGCTTAGGTTTACTCAAAGATAAACATGTGCATAGGGTACCATCAGTTGAAGATACAGAAGGCTAACATTCTTAAGATGACATTTAGGACTCGATATGGCCACTATGAGATGGTCATGCCATTTGGTTTGATGAATGCTCCAATGACATTCATGGACCTTATGTATAGGGTATTCAAACACTACCTTGATCAGTTTGTTGTAGTATGCGTAGACAACATTCTCGTGTACTCCGAGATAGATGAAGAGTACAAACATCACATGAGGTTTATTTTACAAACCTTGAGATATAACCAGTTGTACTTCAAATTCAACAAGTATGAGTTTTGGCAAAAAGAGAGAGAGAAGGCATTGGGTAGAAACCCTAGTTTTGGGTTTGTGTAGAAACCATGTTTACACTTGATGAAATGAGTTCTAAGTGATTTATATATATATACATTTGAAGCCTTTTGATTTGGAAAAATCTCTAAAAATCCTAACTTTTGATGAGGTTTGTGATATGTGGTCAAAGGATGGTCCTAGGGTGATTGTTGGGCATAATTGATGAGTGTGGTACATTGCACATTTAACAACTTCAATGCATCTATTTTAACTTATTTTTGTAGTGAATTTTGGAAATTGGGTTCAAATCGAAGATTAATGGAGACGGGCTTGATTGAAAGTGGTAGGATGGAAAGGGCATGCATAAATCACCTCATAAAGTGATTATCAATATTGTGCAAGAATGGAACTCAAGAAAAATGGCTCAGGATCTCAAAATGCTAAAAATCTCAATAAAAAAAAAGTCAGAGTAGGTACCAGTACGATGTCACCAGTTACTGGTACCTCATCACTAGCTATCGGTACCTGGCACTTGGAACTCAGCCTGCTGAAATGAAGAGATGAAGTAGGTACCGGTACCCCATCACTAGGTACTAGTACCTGAGCCTTCTAGAATTTAGGTACCGGTATCTTGTGCCTTAGCTACCGCTACCTCTCACTTGTGCATTTGATGTTCAAGATGGAGGAAATGAAGTAGGTATTGATAACTCGTCACCAGCTACTAGTACCTTGCACTAATGCCTTTGATGTTCAACATAGAAGAAATAAAGTAGGGACCAGTACCTCTTTACTAGCTAACGGTAGCTGAGGCCTCTATTTGTTGAGGTACTAGTACTTCATAACTTGGTACTCATACCAAGAACCTATAAGTTTCAGGTCATCTTGCACAAGACTCCATCAGCTGCAAGGGCCCATCTGCTAATATCTAATCCATGCTTTGACCTTTTCAACACTCTATCATAACCTCTTAACCTCTACATTTAGACAATAAGCACGAAGGAGTGACTGGGCCATGAGGAGTAAGGGAATGGTTGGAAAGAGAAAGGGGGTCATACTTTGATTGACTTTGGAAGCTTTTTTTGGATAACCTCTCTCCAAGCAATCTAACTCATCACACTCAAGACTAAAGAGAGGGGGATGGACGAAAATAAAACATTCTTACATACATTTTTAGATTATCAAGCTTTTAGAGAGAGCAGGTGCAAGTAAGAAGATTAAGTTCTAGAAAGAGAAAGTTGGGTTCTTACATTTTCCTTCACCATTTTCATTGTAGTAAGCTCCAATTTACATGTACTCCTTCCCTCTTGCACTTTGATCTCTTTTATTTGATGTTGTATTTAAGTTTGGCTAGGGTCCCCTTGTTTCATTGTTACATTTTGGTATTGTTCCTTTCAAGCTTTACATTTTGAGCATGAAAACCATTTCTTTTGGAGTTTAAACTTCTCCGGACATTAATGCAAGTTTATGTTTGATTTCCTCTTGGGTATGTGACTAATCCAAGAGAGATTTCCTATTGGGTATGTGAAATCAACTCTCTTTCACTCCTTCCTATAGTGAAAAGTGTTTGGTTTGACTAGGTTGAGTGCGGTCAAATGTGGTTAAAGGCTTTTCGTGCACCATAGACTTGTCGCGGGGTATGCTCTTGTCCACGCAACTACATTCATATATCACTTCCTACGAATCAATCAAATACATACACACCATTGGTTGAATGAAATTAGTCAGTTTGGCATTCCTATTGGAAGGAACTCTATGGATTTGCCAACCCTCTTTTTCTTGTATTTCCTCAAGCCACAAATCACCAAACCTCAAATCACAAGATTTTTCATTTCTCACTTTTTACAAATCACTTTTCAAATACACTTGACCTCGCCTACCGTGAGGAGACGACCTTGGAATAACATTCCAAGTAAAACACGATACTATAAGTCTCTCTACGCTTGGGGTTCAATTTTGCATACTCACACATGTGTTGTACATCCACACACAATTTTTTCACTTCTTGCACAAGCTTGAGAAAGAGTGGCACTCAACATTCACTATAAGCCATACACCCATAATCGGTTCATGTGGAAGTTAGGGAAAATAATTTAAACATTTTTGGGGTCATTGTCGGGGAAGGCTAAGTGTCAAGTTTTGAAGGTAATTTGGGGACAATGGGGTAAGTCTCGTGATTTTCATCACGGGCTGAGGTACGTAGCTCCTGTATATATAATTGTGCATAATTTTCAATTGTAGTTAGTTCATTTGCATGTGGGGATGTGATAACCAAAATAGACTAGTTAGACGTGACTAAGGACCAAACATGAACATAAATCAACATCCATCCGAAGATGCCGAAGACAATTTTGGGGATTATAGTGCTAAAAATTCGAGGGGCAGGGGAGTACAAAATTCCCCAGGACTAAACCCCCGAATGCAATTCCCCTCCAATAAATGAAAGAAATATCTCCCTACTGATCCCCAAGCAAGATCAATGAGAGATTATCTCCAACCTACATGAAGAACCACACCATCATGCATACTTCTACCTGTGCAAGCGCATGGTTTTCTTGTAAAACCAGGTATGTTGCAACTACTTCCTCAATTCCATGGGGTGGAATGAGAAAATCCTTATCTGCACATTAAGGAGTTTGAGGAAATAGTTGAAAATTTCATTTCAAATCATTCAATGGAAGACATGGCACACATGAAGCTATTCCCCTTTTCTCTCAATGACAAAGAAAAAATGTGGTGAACTCCTTGAAACCTCGCTTGATAAGTTCTTGGGCTCAAATGTTATCCGAATTTATAAACAAGTTTTTTTTCTTGCCCAAGATCACTGCTTTGAAAAAACAAATTCAAAACATTTATGAAAAACCAAATGAGTAGTTTTATTAGTGTTCAGGGAGATACAAGGATTTGTTGCACTCCATTTCAATTCATAAATTTGAACCATGGCAATTGGTTAGTTTCTTCTGCAAAAAAATTGCTTTAGGACACCAATAGTTCATTGACATGTGGTGAAATCGAGAGTTTTTGAGTAAGGACCCTGATGAAGCTCTACAATACTTTAATACATTGGTAGAGAATGCCCAATCTTGGCATATCAGGGATCCTACCGATGTGTCAAGGTCCTCTATAGGAAATCAAAAAATGGGTGGGGGTTGTATAAGTTGGGTGACCAAGAAGATTTGCTTGCTAAGATAGCAAAGTTATCCCGCAAGGTGGAAAGCTTAGAGGTTAATAGGAGGCATGAAGTGTCGAATGTAACTAAGGCCGAGGAATCTTGCTCAATTTGTGAAAGTGTTGACCACTCCATCTCAAAGAGTCCAAAAATTCTGGCACTTAAGGAAGTGTACCATGAGCAAGTAAACACATTCAATCAAAGTAGGTGGTCATATTCTCCACACTCTAACACGTACAATCCAGGATGGAGCTCCCACCCAAACTTTAGTTGGAAGAATGACAACTCTATACCTCATGGATCCACTCCATTGTCACCTCCTATCTGACCATAGCACAACCAATCATTTTATGGTCTTGGTCCATCGTCTACCTTTCAATATCAAAGGTCCAATCCACAAGGGTTTGGTCAACAAGCACCACCCAATTTGCCCACATATCAACCTCCTCACAAGAGAAATTTGGAGGACATCATTCATCAATTCATCCAATTTCAAATCACAATCAATAATCAATTTTTTGTAGCTTTTAATGACATACGGAAACAAATCACTAAGTTGACTAATCAACAAGAAAAAGGAAAATTTTCCACACAACCCCAATAGAACCCCAAGGGTCAACATGTGATTGAGTCATCCGATGCCACTAAAAGGAATTTTGAGCAACTCAAGGCTATCACCACTCTTAGGAGTGAGAAGAAAATTAATGAAACCATTTTACCTAAAGTCTCACCCAAAGTGACTTTGAAAAATGAAAAAGAGAGCAAGGGTAACTTCGAAGAGGGTGAACAACGTGAGAAGCCTATGATTGTTGATTTGACTATGAATGATTGTCCTATCCCAGCGCCCTATCTCCAACGGTTGAGGGCACCTGCTAAAATTGCTAATTATTTTGATATTCTTTAGATATTTAAGCAGGTGAAGATCAATATCCCACTCCTTGATGCAATTAAGAAAATTCCTTCTTGTGAAAAAATATTGAAGGACTTATGCATCGTGAAGAGAAAGTTGAATGTGCACAAGAAAGCCTTCCTCACTGGAAATTGGAAGTTGAATGTTCATGGATCCCAACTGCCCTAACATTGCCATCATCATTGGGAATTGTCATGTAGAACAAGCATTGGTAGACTTGGGGGCGAGTGTCAACATTCTATCATTCTTAGTGTATTAACAACTACAGCTTGAGGAACTGAAACCAACTTCTATCACTCTTCATCTTGCGAATTGAAGCGTGAGAATAGCAAGGATTGTAATGGAGGATGTATTGGTACAAGTGGACTTGAAAGGAAAGGCCCAATGAACTTGCATTTGGAAACATGACAATGGATCTCAATGTGTTCAACCTTTGCAAGCAACTGAGGGATGATAAGGAAATTCATGAAGTCAATAGGATTAACACCTTGGTGGAACAATATAGAGATTTTTTGTGCAATACAAGCTTGAAGGAGGAAGAGTTTCTTGAGGCTGTGGAACCATAGACTACGCAAGGGGTGGGAACTTGGACCCCGACATTTAAGAACCCACCTCCACCAGAGAAAGAAATTTTCCATCCACTGTATAACCACCCACTTTGGAGATGAAGCCATTACCATCCACACTTAAAGATGCATTCTTAGGGGATAACCAAACATTTCCAGTGGTGATAAGCTCACCGTACAACCACCCACTTTCGAGATGAAGCCATTACCATCCACAATTAAATATGCATTCTTAGGGGAGAAGCAAACATTTTCAGTGGTGATAAGCTCTTCATTAGAGCTGGAATGGGAGGAAGAACTGTTGTCAGTCTTGAGAAAGCATAAGGGTGCGATCAATTGGACTACTGCTGATAGTAAGGGAATTAACCCTCTCATTTACACTCACAGAATATATCTTCAATAAGACACCAAACCATCCTAACAACCACAAGGAGACTCAATCCCATCATGAAGGATGTGGTTAGAGATGAAGTGCTCAAGCTACTTGATGTGGGAATCATCTTTGCAATTGCCCACAGTAAATGGATTAGTCCCACACAAGTGGTACTAGAGAAATAAGGAGTGATGGTGGTGGCTAATGAGGAGAATGAGTTGATTCCAACTTGGGTGGTCACCAATTGAAGAGTTTGTATAGATTACTGGAAGCTTAACTCATGCACTCGAAAAGATCACTTTCTACTACCATTCCTTGAACAAGTGTTGGAAAGGGTAGCTGGACATCTTTTCTATTTTTTCTTAGAGGGCTACTCCAGTTACAATCAAATAGAGATTGCTCCGGAGGATCAAGAGAAACCCACATTCACGTGCCCCTTTGGAACACATGCTTATCGTCGAATGCCGTTTGGGCTATGCAATTCCCTGGGAACTTTCAAATATGTATGATGGGGATATTCAGTGACATGGTGGAAAATATTATGGAGGTTTTCATGGATGACTTCTCAGTGTTTGGGGACTCTTTTGAAGGATGTTTGGAAATTTTGGAGAGAGTATTAGAGAGATGTGAAGAGAAGATTTTGGTGCTTAACTGGGGGAAGTTTTGTTTCATGGTAACTCAAGGGATTGTGCTTGGACACATTGTGTTTGCAAATGGATCGAAGTGGACAAATCTAAAGTGGAAGCAATTTTCAATCTACCCACGCCAAAGATAGTCAAGGACATTAGGTCGTTTCTTAGCCATGCAGGTTTCTATCGCCGTTTCATTGACGATTTTATTGCATTGGCAAGACATTTAACAAATTTGCTAGGAAAGGATGTCACATTTGTGTGGTTAGATGATTGTGAGGCATCTTTCCAAAAACTTAAAAGTATGTTTACCGCACCTGGGAACTTCCATTTGAGCTCATATGCTACGCAACTGATTATACGGTCGGTTCAGTGTTAATTCAAAGGGAATATAAAAAGCTTCATGCCATATACTATGCTAGCAAAACTCTAAATGAAGCACAAATGAACTATACAAAAAGACTTCAACCAAGATTTTACAAAGTTGTTTTGATTGGCCAACATTGATTAAAGATTGTGTTTCATTTTGCAAGCAATGTGATAAGCGTCAGAGGCTAGGAAGCGTGACCTATTAGAACATGATGCCCCTTTCCCCTATTCTTGTCATTAAAATTTTTGATTATTGGGACATCGATTTCATGGGTCCATTTCCTATGTCCTCTGGCTACCTTTACATACTCCTAACAGTCAATTATATGTCCAAGTGGGTAGAGGCAGTCCCAACCAAGACCAACGACCATCGAGTCATGGTCAAGTTCTTAAAAGAAAATATTTTGTCTAGGTTTGAGATGCCATAAGCGATGATAAATGACAATGGTNCCCACAGTAAATGGATTAGTCCCACACAAGTGGTACTAGAGAAATAAGGAGTGATGGTGGTGGCTAATGAGGAGAATGAGTTGATTCCAACTTGGGTGGTCACCAATTGAAGAGTTTGTATAGATTACTGGAAGCTTAACTCATGCACTCGAAAAGATCACTTTCTACTACCATTCCTTGAACAAGTGTTGGAAAGGGTAGCTGGACATCTTTTCTATTTTTTCTTAGAGGGCTACTCCAGTTACAATCAAATAGAGATTGCTCCGGAGGATCAAGAGAAACCCACATTCACGTGCCCCTTTGGAACACATGCTTATCGTCGAATGCCGTTTGGGCTATGCAATTCCCTGGGAACTTTCAAATATGTATGATGGGGATATTCAGTGACATGGTGGAAAATATTATGGAGGTTTTCATGGATGACTTCTCAGTGTTTGGGGACTCTTTTGAAGGATGTTTGGAAATTTTGGAGAGAGTATTAGAGAGATGTGAAGAGAAGATTTTGGTGCTTAACTGGGGGAAGTTTTGTTTCATGGTAACTCAAGGGATTGTGCTTGGACACATTGTGTTTGCAAATGGATCGAAGTGGACAAATCTAAAGTGGAAGCAATTTTCAATCTACCCACGCCAAAGATAGTCAAGGACATTAGGTCGTTTCTTAGCCATGCAGGTTTCTATCGCCGTTTCATTGACGATTTTATTGCATTGGCAAGACATTTAACAAATTTGCTAGGAAAGGATGTCACATTTGTGTGGTTAGATGATTGTGAGGCATCTTTCCAAAAACTTAAAAGTATGTTTACCGCACCTGGGAACTTCCATTTGAGCTCATATGCTACGCAACTGATTATACGGTCGGTTCAGTGTTAATTCAAAGGGAATATAAAAAGCTTCATGCCATATACTATGCTAGCAAAACTCTAAATGAAGCACAAATGAACTATACAAAAAGACTTCAACCAAGATTTTACAAAGTTGTTTTGATTGGCCAACATTGATTAAAGATTGTGTTTCATTTTGCAAGCAATGTGATAAGCGTCAGAGGCTAGGAAGCGTGACCTATTAGAACATGATGCCCCTTTCCCCTATTCTTGTCATTAAAATTTTTGATTATTGGGACATCGATTTCATGGGTCCATTTCCTATGTCCTCTGGCTACCTTTACATACTCCTAACAGTCAATTATATGTCCAAGTGGGTAGAGGCAGTCCCAACCAAGACCAACGACCATCGAGTCATGGTCAAGTTCTTAAAAGAAAATATTTTGTCTAGGTTTGAGATGCCATAAGCGATGATAAATGACAATGGTTCACATTTCAGCAATAGACCATTTTCTCTTTTGATGCATAAATATGGTATAACACAAAAGGTGTCCACCACTTATCACCCACAGACTAATGGCCAAGTGAAGTTGGCCAATAGAGAGATAAAGAACATACTTGAGAAGATGGTTAACCTAAACAAAAAAGATTGGTCACTTACATTGACTGATGCGTTGTCAGCTTATCACACCGCTTATAAGACCATTCTTGGTATGTCTCACTATAGGTTTGTCTATGGTAAGGCCTGTCACTTGCCGTTGGAGATGGAGCACAAGGCATCCTAGGCCATAAAAACTTTGAATTTCAACCTAAGACTAGCTAGGGAGCATAGGAAGTTGGAGATAATTGAATAGGAGGAAATTAGTAGAGATGCATACGAGAACTTTAGAATTCACAAAGAGAGGACCAAAAGTTTTCATGACAAATCCATTTTGAGAAAAACATTCAAGCCCGGCCAAAAAGTGCTCTTATATAATTCTCGCCTCTGCATTTTTCAACGAAAACTTCGACCGAGATAAGAAGGTGGCCTACCCACATGGGGCCATGGATATAGAAAACCCTGAGGATGGTAAAACATTCAAGGTCATTGGTCAAAGACTTCAACCATTCTTTGAGGGTTTTGAACTTTAGGAAGTCAAGGAGGAGTTGGTGGATCCAGACTATCCAGATATTGTTGATGCATAACTATTCAAGTAGACGTTAGTGTACAATTGTTTTCATTTCTACTTTACTTTACAAGATAAATTGTTCACTTCAATCGTACATAGTGTTCTTTGTTTGTGTGTGCAGCTAGCGGTGTTTTTGTTAAAGCTCATTGTGAGTTGTTCTCTTGCCCTTCTAGTCTTTTAATATGTATCATCTCATTGCATGTATTTTTGTTGCATTGAGGACAATGCGTAGTTCAAGTTGGGGGTGAGGTGCACCATTAGCATGATATGCCAAATTTTTTGTTGATAATACCATTTTTGTGGTGAGATGCACCATTTACATGTTCCACCATTTTTTTTATCGAAGAGTTGAAAATTTTGAAAATTGTTTGTGGAAAATATCTAATATTGAACTATATTCTTCTGTCATAATTGTTATAGGATCTATGATTGCTTGATCTTCATTTTTAACTTTGAACACGAGCACGCCATAGAAGTTTATCTTATGCCTGAGTATCACACAAATCCACATTTTAGTACTTGACATACATAGTGGAGATGAAGTAAGTACCCATGTGAGCTTTAGTGCTAATCCTTGTTGGATGGAACTTATATTTACTCTAATGAAAATTTTTCAAATTCAAAATTCGTTCAATAATCTCATTATGCTTGTTTTGGTTAGAGTGCATATAGATGGTTGATTAACTTTGTTTAAAAATGCAAATACGACTTCTGATGCTTATCTAGAGATGATCTTATGCCATCTTTGACTTGCATTGAGCCTTAACCTTTTCTTGTGGAAAAAATTAGTCCCTAATACCCTGATTGAGCCTTAATTGAAAATTCATTTCCACGTTACATGTTTATTTGAGCCAGTGCAAAACGATTGCCACACCTTGGTTTTCTGAGACTGATTGTGACTAAACATGAAGAAAGTGAAATGTGGTGAGGAAACCCAAAAAAAGGAATGAATGGCACTGAATTCAAATTTTGAATGAAAAAGAAGAGAAAAAGACAAGAAATAAAGAAAAAGGGGGTTGAGAATAAAAGACAAAAAAAAAGCAAACAGAGACAGAAAAGTTGAAGGAAAGTGAAAAGCTAAAAATTCCACAAAACTAATTTTTTTTATAATAAAGGTCATGTCTTTAGAATAACCCTTTTTGTCTCCCTCTACCCTTCGTTTCACTCAACCCAAATATCACCCCCAAGGCCTCATTACAACCCATGAAATCTCTAAATGATCTGGAGAAAGCATGGTAAGAGAACATTTTTTAATGAAAAGAAAATTTAATTTTACTATCTATTGCCCTAACATTCCATTCATGAGATTATGCTAAGGTTGTTTCAATTGTTAAGCATGCATGTCATTTCGAGATTATATGTGAATGTTATCTCGGTTTGTGCACAAGATTCTATCTCACATATACATGTTGAGAGCATACCAGGATAATCACAGAGTTATTCATTTTTTAGAGAAACCCTTAGTGAGAATTGCATAAAAGATGAATTTGAGTAAAGGCTTAACTTTCATATTTAATTCACACACACACAAGTTTGAAAGGAAATGTGTAGTGATTAGTAGTTAAAATTAGCAACTTACTATGCCTTTTTAAGGCTAATTATGCTTTGATAGAGTTTCAATGATGACATTTCAGGAGAAAAATTATACAAGGGCCTAAAGTCAATGAATACTAAACTTTCATACAACACCCACATGTTCTGGAATAAAATTGGAGAAGTTTGAAATAAGGCATGAACGTTCGAATGCCAATCCATGTTTGAACATCCTCTTGAATTATTTGAGGACTAGACTACTGAGGTGATGTTACATGGCGTGTTGTACCTATTCCCCAAGAAGAAAAATAAAGAGGTAATTGAGTACCACATTCCAACGCCAATCCACGTTCAAACGTTGGACTGAATTATTTGAGGACCAGACTACTGAGTGCTAGGCCAATGGCATATGGCATGTTATGGTTACTCTCACAAAAGAATAAAGGCCACTTGAGTAGAAAGTTCAAACTCTATCCAGCGTTTGAACACCCATCAAGTAAGACAGGAGACAACATTCGAACGCCATCTAACGTTCAAATGTTGTCCCCAGAAAGCCTGCAGAGTGATTGATTTTTTATTCAGATTTTGGGGCATTCACTTGGACATTGAAAACCTTGTACTATTCTTTCACACTTCCTTGCCCCCTCCTCCTTCCCTATAAATAGTCCCATTGTGGGAGCTTCAAAAGAGAGCTAGAGCTAGTTGTGGAATTAGTCTTAGACTTAGACTTACATTTACTTGCATAAAAGGAGATAGACCGTCTTTTGGTTGAGGAGGAAACCCTCCAAAAGTGATTAGCTTTCTTCTAATTTCATTATTAGTTTCATTTGCTTCTATTGTTTGAACTTCCTTCTTCCCTTAGAGAAGTGGAACTCTTCCACTTTTCTAGAGCTTTACCAAAGCCGTGACGGGTGGAACGTGATTCACACATTATTCGTCAAAGATCGGCTCCTTGTGTAGTGTGTTTTACCTTGCAACCCCTCTAATTGGAGGGATAAGAATCACTCACTTTTCTAACTTTACCATAGCCATGAAGAGTCAGTAGTTTCTCATTCACTCTTTAGTAAGAGGTGATGGACATGAATAAATTGTTCGAAAGTTACATTTGTGCATTTCATTTATGCTTAGTGCTTTATCTCTTACTTGCTTATGGAATGATTGATTGCATCTACCAAAGGTAAGGTATAGTGTACAACCAATGAGTCCTTTCTATGACATAGATGACTCTTGGTATAAGATGACTCATTGTTCCTTTGCAAGTACTCCAACTAGATCTTCATGACTACCTTTCAATCTTCACCATTATTGTGCTTCAACTAAGAATGGAACACTTCCTTGTTTGTAGACGGGTTGAATCTTGGCACAAACAAATCTTGTAAATCTCTACAAAGACATCGGAACCATGCTCTTAATTCCCACAATCCATCTTTATCTTCCGATTAAATTTATGGTGACATAGGAGTTAATTGAGTTCCCAAGCATTAGTATATGTAAACCCCCACATGTTTATATTAATATAATGATATAATTTTTTTAGTAATTCTAATATATGTAATGACGTAAGAATGAACCACATAGATTATAACAGTAGAAATAAATATTTGGGAGACAAATTGATTGTGAAGTTTAAGTTGCGAAGGTATTTAAGCTTGGAAGAGGTTGTTAGGTAAGTTCAAAACATTTTTAGGTAAAAATAAGATTTTCATTGAATCCCGAAGGTCGAGAAACCTTGGGAGATGTAATATGGGGTGTATTAGAAGTTAGAAAGTGTTGCGGAGTTAAAGCACACTTTAGAGAGAATTTGGGTAAAAAAGATCTTGGACATTTCCTAGTAATTTAATCATAACTTTTTATTCTGAAGTCCATTTGCTCTGACATTTTGACAGTAGATAGTAGGATTCTAGGGCTACAAAAGCGTATTTCACAAAAATTTTCCAAATCGATCTCTAAATAGGCCAAAACTGCGCTGGAAGTTTCAGCAGACAAAGTGTACTAGTACTTCAAACTCCAAAAGCTCAATAGTACCGGTACGCTCTGTAAAACCCGGTTCGACCTGATTTTGGGTTTTGTTTCTGTTTCTCACCCTATTAATACATTAGGGCACTTTCTTTAAACCCATTTCACCACTTCCAACCCTAGTAAGCTTTAGAGAGAAAGAGAAAAACACAAGATCAAAAGGGAAAAACCAAAGATTTTAAGGGTTGATTCAAGATCAAAACCCTAGTTCTTGAAGAACACCAAGGTAGGGGTTTTCTTCCGTGCTTGTCCATTGATTCTAAGGCTAATATATATGTATGTTTTGACTCCTAATCTTATTTATTTGCTATGGGTTCTTTGTTTCTTGGTCTTCTTGCAATTATTATCATGTTTTAAACAAAGTTAGGGTTGAATACCCATAAAATCTCTTTTTCTTGATTTAAAATCCTAGTTTTCAAGAGTGATGTATTTTCCTTTTGATTCTTCCTTGGTTCTTGATTTCAAAACCTTAGTGCTTTGTGTTGAGTAATAAAATGATATTGATGATGATCTCTTGCATTTTCTTCAATGTTCTATTGAAATGATCCATGTGAAAATTTGGGGATTGTTGAAATTACTTGTGCCCTTGGGAATTCCAATGGAATTGGGGGTTTTGGAAATTGTTTGTTATTGATGGAATTGTTGGTATTGTATCTCTTGTGTGGTTTTTTGGATAAACATGGGCTACGATTGACCGGATATCATGGAATGGGTAGATGTCTTCTTACTCCATGCAGGTATGAACATATCCTACCACTCGTAATGGGATTGGTGCCTTACGAGGATCAAATCACTATTAGCTCACAGGTGTTGTGTCAGAGGATTAGTATATTAATGCTTAGGTTGAATTCATCACTACCATGTTGGCACACGCCCTTCCCAAATGTTGGATATCCTTGCGAGGATTTGTGTTTGTGGATATGTGGGACATGATGCTTTCGATGGTGACCATGCTAGATCTTACTACATACTTGAGATACGAATACAGTGGTGGGTTATTGTTCATTATACCAGGAATGGTTTCTACAAGAATCTGGGAAAGTATGGGATTCCACAAGAACTTGAGAGAAATGATTTATGGTGGAATGAATTATTAGTTGTATATTGGTTTCACTTATGCATTAAATTACTGTTGTTGCTTAAACTTGAGATCTGTTTAATTGTCCCTGTTTTATTTCAAAATTCGTATATGCTATTTATGAAAGGTGACTGACCGTTTTTATATACTTTTCTAAACCTTGTTCGAGTATGGGAGAAATGTTGCTATAGAGCTTAATGCTCACCCCCTACAAATAATATTTTTTAGATTATGTCCTAGAGGAGGAGTTGAGAGTGGATTAACCGGCACACTGGGAGACTCCTATAGAAGGGAACGTGGATCCCGAGGTGGACGCTTAGAGCAACATTATCTTTGTTCTAGACTAGGAAATTCATTTTTGAAACATTGTGAAGTCTAGCTTTCTTTTGTAATTCCGCTGCGTTATGATAGTTAAATTTTTGGGATATAAATGCCATAGTTTGGCATATCAATTTGGGTAATGTTGTAAATATTTTATGGAAGATGAATGAAGTCCCATTTATTTGTGGATTATATTAGTGCTCTCATGATTTGAATGGTTTTAAATTGTAATACCGTCTAAGGTGGTTTTTGGGGCGTTACAGTATAACAACCGAATAATTGGCTACATGTCTAGATCCTCGAGCTAAAGGGTGACTGTTACATTTGAAATTATATTATATTTTGTCTAGAAAATCCTCTTGGAAAGAATTTTATCTTCCATTTAGGACAAATCCATCAAGATCATTACTTTGAATCTCAAGGGTTCTAGTCACTTTGGTGTCTATCACTGTTTACTTCAAAACATCAAGACTAGTTTCCTATGGATTCGACTCCAGACTTCACCAGATTATTACTACAACTTGACCACCTGCACTTGGGTGTACACATTCAAATCAAGTTAAGTTTTTGGCGTCGTTGTTGGGGAACCAAAAAAGGTATTTTAAGGTAAAAGGGGAAAAGACCTTCATTTGTGTGTGTGTCTATATATATATATTTTTTTACTGTGTATAATTCTTATTTTATGTCTAAGGATGATCCTCACTTCCATAATTTGCCAGAAGAATTTGTTGGGTCTGTAAATCAGTTTGAACCATTATCACCTCAATCAGTAGCAGGATCTTTTGATAATAGCATACCAATAAATGAGAGACAATGGGAAGTTCCTAATAGAGAGGGAGCAGTTCCTAACATTCGAACTATGCAGGATTACTTGCATCATACACAAAACAGTGTCCCTTCTCTGTTTTGTGTTTCCTGCAAATGCGCCCCTCTTTACTGTAAAGGCGGGGACAGTGCAACTACTACCAAAATTTTGTGGACTCAAAGCAGAAACCCCATATCTACATATAAAAGATTTTGAGGAGGTATGTGGAACATTCCAAGACAATTCTAGACTAGCTAAGTTGAAACTATTTCCTTTCTCTTTAAAGGACAAAGCTAAACAATGGCTAAACTCTTTGAAAGCCCATTCAATACTAACTTGGCATGTATTACATAATGAGTTTTTTAGAAATTTTTCTCCCCTACACTGTACCAATGCACTCAAAAGTCAAATCATGATTTTTTTACTAAAATAGGGTGAAATATTTTACCAATGTTGGGAGAAGGATCTTCTCCAATCCTGCCCATACCATGCTTTTGAAAATTGGACTTTGTTGGGATTTTTCTCTGACTCCTTGCCTATTAGAATATGTCAGTTTGTTGAAATGATGGCTCAAGGAGAGTTCATGGGAAAGAGTCTAGAGGAGGCGTTCAATTTTTTTGACACCATATCTGATAGTTCTCATATGTGGGACTCGACCTCTTCTATCACTGTTAAAACTAGACCATTTACTTCCCAAGGGGGTAAGTATGTCTTGAAAGAAGATCATGACCTAAGAATAAACATAACAACCCTGTCTCGAAAGCTTGAAGCTCTGGAGATGAAAAAGGTACTTCAATTTGATGTTGGCCCTCCCACAGAACAACTGTGTGGGATTGGTGCGTTGATAGGACACCCTACTGGGGAGTGTCCTACCATTCCAGCATTCAAAGAAGTCTTATTGGAACAAACAAATGCATTTTCCAACTTCAACAAGCCTTATTCCAACCCTTATTTTGAAACATATAACCTTGGGTGGTGGAATCACTCGAACTTCAATTGGAGGAACACACAACCAACTCCCATGAATCCACAACAAAGTTCACAACCACCACCTCAAGGACCTCCTGCATATCAGCCATACCAACCACTACATAAGAGAAGTCTTAATGATACACTGAATCAATTCATGCAAACCCAAATGAACTACAACACTCATTCCACTCAGGCTTTTAATGATTTCAAAGCATAGACCACCCAGTCTTTCGAGGATCTCAGAAGCCATATCCAAAAATTGACACAATCAATGACCACAATTGAGAAAGGCAAGATTCCCGCATAACCAAAACAACCACAAGGCCAATTTCATGTGGGAAATCTTTCAATCATGGAAACCCAGCAAGAACAAGCTCAAGTTGTCACTACACTGAGAAATGGCAAGGTTATTGACAAATCCATCAGAGACATTTTAATTCCAAAGCTAAGACCTGAGTCAATCCTAGTCAATGAACCAGTGATTGAAAAAGAGCCATAACCATCAAAGGAAAAAGATCATTCTTGTCCTAGTCTTGCTCCTTTTCCTCAAAGACTCAAAATAGTATAGAAGTTGAACAACCATCCAGAAATTTATGAGCTCTTTAAGCAAGTGAAAATCAATATCCCCCTTTTGGATGTAATCAAGCAGATTTCCTCTTATGCCAAGTTTCTAAAAGACTTGTGCACAATCAAAAGAAGCAAAAATGTTCAGAAAATAGCCTTCTTGACGGAACAAGCCAGTGCCCGACTTCAACACAAAACCCTCCAAAATGCAAGGATCCATGGTGTCCAATTGTGTCGTGTGTCATTGAAAACTTTATAACAGAACAAGCTCTACTGGATCTTAGAGCTAATGTCAATTTACTTCCTCTCTCTATCTACCAACAATTGACCCTAAGTGAACTCAAACCCACTTGTATTACACTCCATTTGGAAAATAAGTCTATCAAAGTTCCAACGGGTATTATTAAGGATGTCCTTGTCCAGGTGGACAACTTTGTCTTTCTTGTCGACTTCATCATTCTAGACACTCTGCTACCAATGCATTCCGAGAACCAAATTCCTATCAGTCTTGGTCAACCCTTCCTAGCAACCTCCAATGCATTAATTAATGGTAGGAATTAAGTCATGAAATTAATTTTTGGGAATATAACTCTTGAGCTTAATATTTTCAATTTTGCCAAGCATCCAAGAGAGGACAGGGAAGTGAGAGAAATAAATTTCATTGAGCCTTTGGTCTACGAACATTTTGAATGATACATTTTTTGAAATCTCTATTGAATCCTATATGTTCGAACCTGTCACATCTAAGTTAAATATATGATTGTTAAAATCCACAAAGTTGCCTCGCTCATGCTGTTGAGACATGGGCACCCAAATTTGAAGAACTTTCATCAAGTGGTACAAAGCCACTTTCATCAAGCGTCAAGCCACCAAAGCCTGAACTAAAACCTCTCCTATCTAACCTAAAATATGCATTCTTAGGGGAGGACGATTCATACCTAGTGGTAATTTCATCTAAGCTTGTAGAGTTGCAAGAGTCTAAGATGATTGAAGTCCTTAGACACCATAAAAGCACTAGTGGGTGGACCATTGCTGATTTGAAAGGTATGAGCCAATTAATCTGTAATCATGCTATATACCTTGAGAAGTATTCAAAACGCTCTCATCAAATGCAGTGACGACTGAACCTTCACATGAAGGAGGTGGTAAGGACTGAGGTGCTCAAAATATTGGATGGTGGAATAATCTTTCCAATCTCTTATAGTAAATAAGTTAGCCCAACCCAAGTTATGCCCAAGAAGTCTGCGGTCACAATGGTTAGAAATGATGCCAATGAGCTGGTACCAACTCGAGTCGTCACAGGATGGCTAATATGCATAGACTATCGAAAACTCAATTTGCTAAAAAGGAAAGACCATTTTCCTCTTCCCTTTCTTGATCAAGTCTTAGAAAGAATTACATCTCATGCATCCTACTATTTCTTATATGGGTATTCTGTGTATAATCAAATTGAGATAACACTAGATGACTAGGAGAAAACAACATTCACGTCTCCTTTGGCACATTTGCATTCAAAAGGATGTCATTGGAAATTTGTAAAGCTCCTGCAACATTCCTAAGGTGCATGTTGAGTTTGTCTAGTGACATGGTAAGAAACCTTATGTGATTTACTATGCAAGCAAAACTTTGAATGATGCTCAAATGAATTATTTCACAACTGAAAAAGAATTACTTGTTGTAGTTTTTTCTCTGGAGAAAATTTAATTATTACCTTGTTGGTTCTTCTGTTATTGTGTACATTGACAATGCGACATTAAAAATCTTGCTCACTAAGAAAGATGTCAAACCAAGGCTCTTGATTATGTCATTCTGAAGCCTATTGGGGCATTGATTTTATGGAACCATTTCCCACTTCATTTGGCAATCTATATATTTTAGTGGCTATTGATTATGTGTCCAAATGGGTTAAAGCAATTCCATGCCGAAACAATGATAACCGAACAATGATCAAATTTTTAAAAGAAAACATTTTGTCCAGGTTTGGAATTCCATAATCTATTATAAGTGGTGGGAGTGCTCATTTTTGTAATTGTCCTTTTTGGAATTTGATCAAAACGTACTTGATTTCTCATAAAATTGCAACCTCTTATTATCCACAAAATAGTGGACAGGCTGAATTAGCTAATCAATAGATCAAACTGATTTTCAAAAAAATAGTAAACCCAGACCGCAAAGATTGGTCATTAAGACTAACTGATGCACTCTGGGCATATCACACTGCTTTTAAAACAATTTTAGGAATGTCTCCTTATCAATTACTCTATGGCAAGCCTTGTCACCTACCAGTGGAATTGGAACACAGAGCATACTGGGCCATTAAAACCATGAACTTTGCCCTATACAAGGCTGGAATCTCAAGAAAACTTCAGATTAATGAGTTTGAGGAATTGAGAAATGAGACATATGACAATGCAAAAATTGCAAAGGAAGGGATGAAAGGTTTTCATGATAAAAAAATATTGAGAAAATCCTTTGCCTCTTTACAGAAAGTGCTCTTATTTAATTCAAGGCCCCACCTGTTTCATGGTAAATTGAGATATAGGAGGACTGGGCCTTACATTGTCAAACAAGTGTCTGGACATGGAGCAGTGGAAGTGAAAAATCCATCAAATGATAATATTTTTATTTTCAATGATGAGCGTTTGAAACCATTTTTGGAAGACTTTGTTAAAGATGTGGAAACCATTTTCTTAATGGATCCAGAATATTCGTTCGAGATTTGCGCCTACCGACATAAAAGGGGTCGGCCCAGGGAAAATCCAACCCAACCTGACCCTTTCCCATTTTCCCCCATCCATTACTGTTCTTATTCGTCTTTGTCTTCATTTTATTCCCTATTCTCTACAAATGATCCATGGTCTGCAACTCCATGGCCATACACTCCATAGACACAATCCTTTGCTTCATGTTTTGCATTTTAATTTTGTATTTGCTCATGGGTGTTGCTTGATTCTGTTCACCCTAATCTCCAGATACTAACCCAGACTAGGTGTATATGCCTTATGTGTGTAGGGGAATGTCATTCTTCCTCGGGTTCGATGCTAGAAATTGGAAAAATGTGTGTGTAGATGAAAATACGCGTGTGTGCAAAAATGCTATGCAAGCGTAAAGATACTTTTGATTGTCGTGTTTTACTTGGAATTAAGTATTCCAAGGTCGTCTCCTCAGGGAATGTTTCTCAAATTGTGGTGAAGGTGATTTTGTAAAATGAAAACGTGTAAAATCTTGTGAATTGATGTTTGGGTGAGTGCAGATTATTGGTAAAATGCAATAAAAATAAGGTTAGCTAATCCTAAGAGGGCATTCCAATGGGAATACCAAATCAACTCAATCCATTCAACCAATGGTGCCTATGTGATTGATTGATTCATAGGAAGTGAGGGACAAATGTGTAATGTAGGCTCAAGCGTACCCCCATGACAAGTCTATGGTGTATCAAGAGCTCACAACCACGTCTGCACTCAACCTAGCCAAACAAGAACTTTACACTTAGAGGAATTTCCCCTTGAATTAGCTAACAAAAATCTTAGCTACTCATGTTTAAAATAAAATCATTCATAATGTAAAGAGACATGTAGATGAAATGGACTGAAAATAGAGATGAAGTGAAGTTTAGAACTTGTATTAATGCGAGGAGAAGGTAAACTGTAAAGGATAATTCATTTCATACCAAAATGGAAAGCTTAAAGGCAAAACCCAGTTGAAAATATAGAAGTGTATGAACAATTAAAGTTGATTACACTTGAAATAAATGAGATTACAATGCAACAAATGAAGATTACCAGTGAAATACAACTTACTACAAGTGAAATGGTGAAGGAAATGTAAAAATCTAACTTTCTCTCTCTAAAACTTCATTTTCTTCCTTGGAGCTTCTCTCTCTACACTACTCCTAAGCTTAGGTAGCCTCCCTCCAAAATATTTTGTAAAAATCTGAATATATCATGTAAGACTTGTTGAATTTCGTCCATAGCCCCCTTCTAGCATGTGCGAACTCAGTTGTAATGAGTGGGGAGAGGTTGGATACTCCAACAAGCAAAACAGACCAAGCATGGCTACTCCCATGCTTATCCAACCACCCATTTTCTCTATCTTCCTTCACCCATGTCTCTCACTTAAAATCTAACTTTTTGGGGGTAGGAGAGCATCACGGGGTCTAGATGAGCAGAGGTTAGTCCCTCGAAGTTGGTGGAGTCGTGCGAGCAAGTACTGTCATTTTAGGGGAAAACCTACCGAAAGAGCAACGACACCTACCGGCAGGTTTTTTCCAGTAGGCAAAACCTACTGGTAGGTTTTGATGAACTTCTACCGGTAGGTCATAAAGTTAATGCTAGCTCAAGACTAGTTTTCAGAGATTTGTCATACCTATTGATCCAACTATCCAATTGAGCTGAAGTTTTGACACAATATATAGGACATCTAGATCTACAACTTTCATGTTTTGCACTTTTTCAGATTGGAAGTGGATCATGGTCTAAAATAGGGAATATAGAGGTATTACTACCAAATGGTGTGGGTGCCGGTATATATGTTACCAAGCACCAATACCTCCTTGATTTCTTTCACTTTTAAGCCTCCAAATCCTCATGAAATGTGTCCATCTATTCACCACACATCCACACATAGTTATAGGGTTCCGAAAGCCATCAATTACTCTATTATTACCAACAACATCCAAATTTCCACATTCTTCACAACTTTGACAAATTCTAACTAATTAAATGAAAAATTGAGTTAAAATGCATGTACTGAGACTATTAAATATGAAATATTACGTGCTCATCATACCCCTCAAATTAAGCTTTACTAGTCCTTGACAAACTAAATATTATGTGCTCATCACACCCCTCAACAATGAATCACACTATGATTATCTGGACATGCTCTCCATGTGTATATGTGAGATAAAATCTTATACACAAACTAAAGTATGCTCACATATAATCAAAAAATTAAGCACATGTATCAAATAAAACAATCTTTGACATAATCTCATGAATGGAATGTTAGGGCATTAGATAGCAAAATTAGCTTTTCTTTTTCTTTAAAAGTTTGCCTTCCCCATGCTTTCTATAGATCATTTAGGACTTTCAAAGGTTGTAATCAGGCCTTGGGGTGATACTTGGGCTGAGTGAAATGAAGGGTCGAGAGATACAAAAAAAGGGTTATTCCGAGGGCATTTATATTTATTGTCAAAATCTCCTTTTTGCGGAATTTTCAGTTTTACACCTTCACTTTTCTTTTTTTTTCTTTTTCCTCTTCTTCCTCAACATTTTTCTTTTCCTTTTCTCTTTCCACCCTTTTTCTCTCCTTTTCTTGGTTTTTTTTTTGTCTTTTCCATTCAACATTTTGAATTCAGCAATAAATTATCCCTCTTTGGGTTTCCTCTCCACATTTCCTTCCCTTTTATGATCAATCATAGTCAACTCTTGGAAACAACCAAGGTGTGGTAATTTTAATCATTTTGCGCTGGCTTGGTCAATCATGTGGCATGCAAATGAATTTTCAATTAAAGCTCAATCGCGACACTAGGGATAAATTTTTCGCAAGAAAAAGGCTAAGGCTCAGCGCAATTCAAAGATGGCCTAAGATAATCTCTAGATAAGCATGGGGACGCTTACTAGCATTTTTAAGACAAAGTCAATCAACTATCAACATGCACTCTAACCAAAGAAAACATAATGAGATTATTGAACAAATTTGAATTTGAAAAATTATTCCTTAGAGTAAATGTAAGTTCCCTCCGATAAGGATTGACACTAAAACTCACACGAGTACTTATTTCATCTCTACTATGGATGTAAAGCTCTAAAATGTGGATCCAATCAGTAAATTGTCGAAATTACACATTCAAGGTACACTAAGGTTGAGTTTGATAGAAAATACATATGTGATATTCAGCCATAGGATAAACTTCTATGGTGTACTCATGTGTGCAAAGTTCAAAATGATGACCAAGCAATCACAACTTCCATAACAATTAGGATAGAGAAATATAGTTCAATATTAGATATTTTCCACAAAACATGTCCAAAACTTCAAAATTTTCACATTTCCAACTATTCTATACAAAAAGTGGTGGAACACGTAAATAGTCCACCTCACCCCCCCAACTTGAACCATGCATTGTCGTGAATGCAGAAGGAATCATGCGATGAGAAAAATGAAAGTAACTTTGGAAATAAGATACCCCCTTTTATCTTTTTCTTTTTCTTTTTTTTAAAAAAAGCTTGTTTACTCCCCCCAACTTAAACTTGCATATGATATTGAATAAGATTTGTTACAATGATGCTCAAAATGAATTAAGCCCAAATTAGAGATAGGTAAAAAACTTCATGCTAAAATCTACATTACAACATCATGAAAGTAAAAATATAACAATAAAATAAATCTAACAGCTATGTACATGAAATTAAAATAAAAAGAAATCATGTTAATCCGGCTCCAACTTGGATATGAGCTTGTGCCCATTGATGTTTTGAATTTAAAATTTGTTGGTGTATAAATGTCTTTCCTAACCAATCTATCCAACAATGCAAAAGATAATCATTAAAAATTCTCAATCAAACAAAGGTGCACACAAGTTCATGCAATTCCAACAATGGAGTTGTAAACCCCCACATGTTTATATTAATATAATGATATAATGTTTTAGTAATTCTAATATAGGTAATGACGTAAGAATGAATCACATAGATTATAACATTAGAAATAAATATTTTGGAGACAAATTGATTGTGAAGTTTAAGTTGCGAAGGTATTTAAGCTTGGAAGAGGTTGTTAGGTAAGTTCAAAACATTTTTAGGTCAAAATAAGATTACCATTGAATCCGCAAGGTTGAGAAACCATGGGAGAAGTAATATGGGGTGTATTAGAAGTTAGAAAATGTTCCGGAGTTAAAGCACACTTTAGAGAGAATTTGGGTAAAAAGGATCTTGCACACTGCCTGGTATTTTGATTATAACATTTTATTCCGAAGTCTATTTGATCTCAAATTTTGACAGTAGATAGTAGACTTCTAGGGCTACAATACATGAAAATGTTCCAAATCGACCTCTAAATAGGCCAAAACTGCCCTAGATGTTTCAGTAGACAAAGTTTACCGGTAAAGCGTACTAGTACTTCGAACTCCAGAAGCTAAATAGTACTAGTACACAGTACCGGTACGCTCTGTAAAACCTAGTTCGACCCAATTTTGGGTTTTATCTCCGTTTGTCACCCTATAAATACATGAGGACGCCTTCTTTAACCCCATTTCACCACTTCTAACCCTAGGAAGCTTTAGAGAGAAAGAGAGAAACATAAAAACACAAGATCAAAAGGGAAAAACCAGACATTTAAGGGTTGATTCAAGATCAAAACCCTAGTTCTTGAAGAACACCAAGGTAGGGGTTTTCTTCTAATATATATGTATGTTTTGACTCCTAATCTTATGTATTTGCTATGGGTTCTTTGTTTCTTGGTCTTCTTGCAATTATTACCATGTTTTAAACAAAGTTAGGGTTGAATACCCATGAAAGCTCTTTTTCTTGATTTAAAATCCGAGTTTTCAAGAGTGATGGATTTTCCTTTTGATTCTTTCTTGGTTCTTGATTTCAAAACCTTAGTGCTTTGTGTTGAGTAATAAAATGATATTGATGATGATCTCTTGCATTTTCTTCAATGTTCAATTGAAATGATACATGTGAAAATTTGGGGATTGTTGAAATTATTTGTGCTCTTGGAAATACGCATGGAATTGGGGGTTTTGGAAATTGTTTGTTATGGATGAAATTGTTGGTATTGTATCTCTTGTGTGGTTCTTTGGATAAACATGGGCTATGATTGACCGGGTATTATGGAGTGGGTAGACGTCTTCTTACTCCGTGCGGGTTTGTACATATCCTACCACTCGTAGTGGGGTTGGTGCCTTGCGAGGATCAAACCACTATTAACTAACAGGTGCTGTGTCAGAGGATTAGTATATTAATGTCTGGGTTGGATTCGTCACTGTCATGGTGTTGGCACATGCCCTTCCCAAATCTTGGATATCCTTGCGAGGATTTGTGTTTGTGGATATGTGAGACATAATGCTTTCGATGGTGACCATGCTAGATATTACTTCATACTTGAGATACGAATACAGTGGTGGGTTATTGTTCATTGTACCAGAAATGGTTTCTACAAGAATCTTGGGAAGTATGGGATTCTGTAAGAACTTGAGAGAAACGGTTTATGGTGAAATGGATTATTAGTCGTATATTACAGTGGTGGGTTATTGTTCATTGTACCATAAAATGGTTTCTACAAGAATCTTGGGAAGTATGAAATTCCGCAAGAACTTGGGAGAAACAGTTTATGGTGGAATGAATTATATGTTGTATATTGGTTTCACTTATGCATTAAATTACTGTTGTTGCTTAAACTTGAGATTTGTTTAATTGTCCCTATTTTATTTCAAAATTCATATATGTTATTTGTGAAAGGTGACCGACCTTTTTTATAAGCTTTTCTAAACCTTGTTCAAGAATGGGAGAAATGTTGCTATAGAGCTTAGTGCTCACCCCCTACAAATAATATTTTTGAGATTATGTCCTAGAGGAGGAGTTGGGAGTAGAAGAACCGGCACACTGGCAGACTCCTACAGAAAGAAACATGGATCCCGAGGTGGACGCTTAGAGCAACATTATCTTTGTTCTAGACTAGAAAATTCATTTTTGAAATATTTTGAAGTCTAGTCTTCTTTTGTAATTCCGCGGTATTATGATAGTTAAAATTTTGGGATGTAAATGCCATGGTTCGGCATATCAATTTGGGTAATGTTGTAAATATTTTATGGAGGATGAATGAAGTACCATTTATTTATGGATTATATTAGTGCTCTCATGATATGAATAGTTGTAAATTGTAATGTCGTCCAAGGTGGTTTTTGGGGCGTTACAAAGTTGGTATCAGAGCTTCGGAATTAGGTCTTACATGGGAGTTGTAGGTTATGGATTATCACTGAAATATTAGATTTGGTTGATGAAGCTCTAGGCTTGAAATGGTTTGAAGTATATGTTTACAAGATAAGTGTGATTTGTTGCTTAATTAGGTTAGGGATTCATTATTTGTTAGAATTTATGGATTAGCCAGTTGTGAGGAGTTGACAAAAATTTTGGGATGGATATTCTAGTTTTATATCGTGTCTTTTTGGACTATTGAGATGGATGGTAATTTGACTTTTGGTTTGTAAATGATGTTAGGCATGGATCTTTATGCAAGTCATATTATCTATATTGGAGATGAGTGTGAGATATGATTTGTGGCAAAAGACACCCAAACTCGAGTTGGACAAGTATAATAGAATCATCTGTCAAACAGACTATCTTTCACGAATTTGATCATAATTCCTTGTTGGAAAGTCCAAATGGTACACCATTTTTTTTGTTAAAATTCTAACTCGTATATCTTTCCAACCATATAGGTCACACATGCTAGAAATACCTGAGTTAAATCAGTTTATTCTTCAAATTTGGTCAAAAATCTACGCCGTGGTATTCCTTGGATAGCAAAATGTCATGGTTTGCTTCTTAGACTCTGAAGGACTTATCCTTAAGCAAGCTTCCATCATTATTTAGGCTTCGATTTAAAGACACCCCCATGTTAATTGAAGTATTTTTATGGATAACAATATAAAAGGGGATTATGACTTGGTGCCTTGCCGACTCTAAGTATTTGATTCTATTATTATGCTTGCTTATATTTTTGGAAGTCAAGGAGGTGTGATAACCCAATTTGGATATGTGGAGGTAAGGTCAACTTAGATATTTTTAAGATGGAAAAATTTTTGAATGATAAAGTTATGGAAAGTTATTTGTGTTATTCAAAAGTTATAGAAATTGAAGAGATATGGTGAAGTAACCTCGAATGGGAGTCTAGTTTTGGAATAATGATTGAAATTGTGGTTATAGGTCTTAAATGGATAGGAGGTTGTTTCATAACTAGGTACTTGAGGTTTCCAATATTAGTTTGAAAAAATTACGGAGTGTTGATTAAATTTAGTTTGGAAGTATTAATGGATTAGAAGGGTCATAAGTTGGATAATCGTTGAGGATGATATACTTAGGTGACCTTATTTTGTGGTGGGCTTTTAGTTCACTACACTTAGACTCTTTAAAGTATTAGCAATTAAGAATCTCTTGGTTGAGTGTGGNCCTTATTTTGTGGTGGACTTTTAGTTCACTACACTTAAACTCTTTAAAGTATTAGCAATTAAGAATCTCTTGGTTGAGTGTGAGGTTAATAGTTGACTTGCATTTACAAATTGTGATTGAAAAATTTGCGGTTGAGTTATGGAAACGAACTTGTAGACACGCAAAAAATGAAATCAAAGAAACTTTACTAAGTTATTGTAGTTACCTTGACCCTATACCTTGTAGGATTAAAGATTATAGATGTTTGAAAGCTCGAGGTGAGATATAACAGACAATTACTGAAATAAGGATGATATGTAAAGTTTGATATGAATCTCTATTGTTCAGTGGGATCTGTTAACGTTTTTAGATATAATGGATGTTGGGAGAATATAGAGTTCTTTTTCTTGTCTCTTTAGTACATTATTAAGATAGGTTTGATTAATTATACTTGAGTATTGTTGGTATGGGTATGGAAGGTTCTAACTTGACAGTTAGTAGGGATAATTGGAAAGATGTAATTTGGGGGAAT
The DNA here is from genome assembly GCA_963454935.2 of Ilex paraguariensis. Taxonomy (NCBI): domain Eukaryota; kingdom Viridiplantae; phylum Streptophyta; class Magnoliopsida; order Aquifoliales; family Aquifoliaceae; genus Ilex; species Ilex paraguariensis. The sequence continues at coordinate 1,140,732 of CAUOFW020002836.1, forward strand.
CAATGATGATACCTATGCAGATTGGCGTTGACATGGATGTAGAAACCTTATGTAATTTTTGGGATAAATGACTATGGTTATCCTAGTAATTAGCAGATCATTATTATTTTGGGAATTATGAATAATGATTAAGACTGTGATGACTAATGTGGGAAAATTGAGGAACATTGGTTTAATCATTGGGAGTTTTGTTGTACTTTTGATTATATCATAAGAAGCCTGGTGATAGGGAATTGAAAGATATTTTGGGATCCTTGATAGTCTATCTCCGTATTTTGGTATAGTACAAGATATATATTGTAATGGATTGTATCATAGGGATTCAAAAGTATAAGTATCGTGAAAAGAGTTGTAATGTTAATGAAAGCCACTAAGAATTGATTACATGGTTATTAGTTCTACCTCAAGTTTAGAGATTGAGAATGAATACTTGGGAGATAGAAAATAATTGGCCTTAATCAATTTGATGAACATGTAGAGTTATTAAGGGTGATCTAAAAGTATGAATCTGGATACAAATGAGTTATGAAGGGGATGGTAAGGCTTATTGAGTTGAGCTCAAGATTGGGGACTGAAAGCAAATATGTTGGAGATATAACTTGACACTTAAACTCGTTATAATAGTTGGTCAATTACAAAAACACCCTTTGAATGGATTTGATGGATCGTTAGTGTGCACATTTTGGAAGTTATAAATTGAAAAACAAGTACAGTTAGATTTCAATTGTACACTTTGGGTGGAATCTGACTTATCTTCAAAAAACTTTAAAGACATATAGGAATTCCTATCGTTTGGCTAATCTTGATTTCTGAATTGGTGGATTATAATTTATATCAGAGTGCGCAGTGAACTACTTGAGTAACGACTACAATGGTGCAGGTAAGGAGTATGATGAGGAATTACAAATAGATGTCCAACATCAAAGTGGATTCTAGAATATTGACTTACGTAAGAGTGTGAAGTTGTGATTTGAAATTATTGTTAGGTTTCAAAGATTGTGAATTTCTCTTGGCTAGTGAGAGTAACAAAGTCATTAAGAATATTGTATCTATTTCAGGAATGGAGATGAATCTTACGGTAATATCATTAATAAATTTTGTATTACACCGTGATGGTAGAATAGGAAAGATGAGCAATCCTAATAGCGGAATTGCATTTGAGTTATTTGGATATGCTTATGAATAAGCTACACGTAAGAAGCAAATATGAGGTTATTGAAATGGTTGGTGAAATTCAAAAAGAGAAGTGATATTTGATGAGTACAAAATTAAGTGTCATGATCAAATAGTTATGCATGACAAGAAATTAGTTGGAACAATCGTATGCAATTATTGAGAATAAAGGTGGTAAATGAACTATAGTGAAGGAATGTAATCTTGAGGACCATAAGTAACTACAATGACGTTATAAGTGGAAAGGATGGATATAAAATTTATAATACAATATTCTATTCTGATCTTGGATTTGGTGCTTAAGGGAATAACATACGTTGAGAACCTGCGGTAAATTAGAATTAGATCGACCAACTCAACGATTAAGTTTCGAGGACGAAACTTTCTTTAAGGGGGATGGATTGTAAACCCCCACATGTTTATATTAATATAATGATATAATTTTTAAGCAATTCTAATATATGTAATGATGTAAGAATGAACCACAGAGATTATAATAGTAGAAATAAATATTTGAGAGACAAATGGACTGTGAAATTTAAGTTGAGAAAATATTTAAGCTTGGAAGAGGTTGTTAGATAAGTTCAAAACATTTTTAGGTCAAAATAAGATTTCCATTGAATCCGCAAGGTCGAGAAACCTTGGGAGAAGTAATATAGGGTGTATTAGAAGTTAGAAAGTGTTCCGGAGTTAAAGCACACTTTAGAGAGAATTTGGGTAAAAAGGATCTGGGACACTGCCTAGTATTTTGATTATAACTTTTTATTCTGAAGTACATTTGATTTGAAATTTTGACAGTAGATAGTAGACTTCCAGGGCTACAAAAGTGTATTGCACCAAAATTTCCCAAAATGACCTTTAAATAGGTCAAAACTATGCTGGAAGTTTCAGCAAACAAAGTGTACCGGTACAGCGTACCGGTACTTCGAACTCCAGAAGCTAAATAGTACTGGTACACAACACCGGTACGCTCCGTAAAACCTAGTTCGACCCAAATTCGTGTTTTGTCTCCATTTCTCACCCTATAAATACATTAGGACACCTTCTTTAACCCTATTTCACCACTTCCAACCCTAAGAAGCTTTAGAGAGAAAGAGAGAGAAAAAAAACAAGATCAAAAGGGAAAAACCAGAGATTTAAGGGTTGATTCAAGTTGAAAACCCTAGGTCTTGAAGAACACCAAGGTAGGGGTTTTCTTCCATTCTTGTCCATTGATCCTAGGACTAATATATATGTATGTTTTGACTCCTAATCCTATGTATTTGCTATGGGTTCTTTGTTTCTTGGTCTTCGTGCAATTATTATCATGTTTTAAACAAATTTAGGGTTGAATACCCATGAAATCTCTTTTTCTTGATTTAAAACCCTAGTTTTCAAGAGTAATGGATTTTCCTTTTGATTCTTCCTTGGTTCTTGATTTCAAAACCTTAGTGGGTTGTGTTGAGTAATAAAATGATATTGATGATGATCACTTGCATTTTCTTCAATGTTCTATTGAAATGATACATGTGAAAATTTGGGGATTGTTGAAATTACTTGTGCTCTTGGAAATACCCATGGAATTAGGGGTTTTGGATTGTTATTGATGGAATGGTTGGTATTATATCTCTTGTGTGGTTGTTTGGATAAACATAGGCTACGATTGACAGGATAATAGGGAGTGGGTAGACGTCTTCTTACTCCGTGCGGGTTTGAACATATCCTACCATTCGTAGTGGGGTTTGTGCCTTGCGAGGATGAAACCACTATTAGTTCACAGGTGTCATGTTAGAGGAGTAGTATACTACTGCTTGGGTTGGATTCATCACTGCCACGGTGTTGGCACACCTCCTTCCCAAAGGTTGGAAATCTTTGCGAGGATTTGTGTTTGTGGATATGTGGGACATGATGCTTTCGATGGTGACCAAGCTAGATATTACTTCATACTTAAGATACGAATACAATGGTGGGTTATTGTTCATTGAACCAAAAATGGTTTCTACAAGAATCTTGGAAAGTATGGGATTCCGCAAGAACTTGGGAGAAACGGTTTATGGTGGAATGGATTAATAGTTGTATATTGGTTTCACTTATGCATTAAATTACTGTTGTTGCTTAAACTTGAGATCTGTTTAATTGTCCCTATTTTATTTCAAAATTGGTATATACTATTTGTGAAAGGTGACCGACCGTTTTTATATGCTTTTCTAAATCTTGTTCGAGTATGGGAGAAATGTTGCTACAGAGCTTAGTGCTCACCCCTTACAAATAATATTTTTCAGATTATGTCCTAGGGGAGGAGTTGGGAGTGGATGGACCGGCACACTGGCAGACTCCTATAGAAAGGAACGTGGATCCCGAGGTGGATGCTTAGAGCAACATTATCTTTGTTCTAGACTAGAAAATTCAGTTTTGAAATATTTTGAAGTCTAGTATTCTTTTGTAATTCCACTGCATTATGATAGTTAAATTTTTGGGATGTAAATGTCATGGTTCGACATATCAATTTGGGTAATGTTGTAAATATTTTATGGAGGATGAATGAAGTCCCATTTATTTATGGATTATATTAGTGCTCTCATGATATCAATTTTTTAAAATTGTAATGCCGTCCAAGGTGATTTTTGGGGCGTTACAGGGGTATACAATTTCTCTTTATAAATTTGTACACTTAACTCGATTTCAATGCCCTCCCCAAGTTGAAAATTGTGAATCTCAACACCACTCTTTGATGGTAAAATGACCTTGGGGTTTTTAGTCTCATGTGAGATAATAATTTCATTAAATTTTTCACAAACAAGAGTGGTGGGAGATTCAACATCAATTTGTATTCCATAGAAATGATCATCCTCAATACATTGACTATGCTCAAGATGTTGTTCTTCACAATTAGTAATTATAACATTAATCAATGCAAAAATGTCATCTCTAATTTCATAAAATTGTTGGGTTACTTGGGCATTGACTTCCATTTTGTATAGCATAAACTCGAAAAAATTATGTTCCAATTCTTGTTCGGTTGAGTCCTCATATATTGGGTAGTGGCAAAATCCATTTGGTGGTGTGAGATTGGATGAAATATTATAAGTTTCGTTCTCCCAACCATAATTCAGATAACTCGTTGCAACATAATGGTTGGGGTAAAAATTTTAGGGGCCCAATATTGAAATTGATAATTCACATGTAAAGTCTTAAACCGTATAATTTAATGGGCACTCACTAGTGATGTGCTCATACTCATCACAAATCTCACACATATTTTCAAGATTTGGGGCATTTAAAACATTATCATAAAAATTAGAAAACATAACACAAAAGACAAACTACAATAAACTATTTACAAATGAGATAACATACCTTGGCCCGTGATGAAAATAACGAGAATTACCTATGTCGTACCAAATCACCTTCGAACTCAATGCTTAACCTTCCCCAACAAAAGTGCCAAAAATGCTTGATTCTGTTCACCCTAATCTCCGGACACTAACTCGGACTAGGTGTATATGGCTTATGTGTGTAGGGGAGTGTCACTCTCCCTCGAATTCGATGGTAGAAATGGGGAAAACATGTGTGAATAAAAATACGTGTGTGCAAAAGTGCTCCCCAAAAGTAGAGAGACTTTCGATTGTCATTTCTTACTTAGAGGTGAGTATTCCAAGGTTGTCTCATCAGGAAAAGTTGATAAAATTGTGGTGAAGGTGATTTTGTAAAATTGGAAAAGTGTAAAATCTTGTGAATTGGTGTTTGGGTGAGTGAAGATTGTTGGTAAAATGCAATAAAAACAAGGTTGGCTAATCTAAAGAGGTCAATTCCAATGGAAATACCAAATCAACTCAATTCATTCAATCAATGGTGCCTAGGTGCTTGATTGATTTCGTAGGAAGTGAGGGACTAATGTGGAATGTAGGCTCAAGCATACCCCGTGACAAGTGTATGATGTATCAAGAGCTCACAACCACATCTGCACTCAACCTAGTCAAACCAAGCACTTTAACTACAAGGTAGAATGGAGAAGAGTGGATTTAGCATACCCAAAAGGAATTTTCCCTTGAATTAGCCAACATAAAGCTTAGCTACTCATGTTTAAAGTAAAAGCATTCATAATGTAAAGAGACATGTACATGAAATAGACTGAGAAAAGAGATTAAATGAAGGTTAGAACTTGTATCAGCGCTAGGAGATGGTAAACAATAAAGGATAATTCATTTCATACCAAAATGGAAAGCTTAAAGATAAAACCCAGTTGAAAATATAAAAGTGCATGAACATTGAATTAAAACTAATTACACCTAAAATAAAGGAGATTACAATGCAAGAAATGAAGATTACCTGTGAAATACAACTTACTACATGTGAAATGGTGAAGGAAATGCAAAAATATAACTTTCTTTCTCTAAAACCTCATCTTCTTCCTTGCAGCTTCTCTCTCTACACTACTCCTAAGCTTAGGCAACCTCCCTCCGAAAGCTTGTGTAAAAATATGAATATATGGTGTAAGACTTGTTGAATTTCATTCATATCCCCTTCCTAGCATGTGTGAACTTAGTTGTAATGAGTGGGCAGAGGTTGGGCACTCCAACAAGCAAAATAGGCCAAGCATGGCTCCTCCCATACTTATCCAAGCACCCATCTTATCTCTCTTGCTTCACCCATGTCACTCACTCCAAATCTGGATTTCTGGGGGTAGGAGAGCATCATGGGGTGTCAATGGTGTCATGGTATGGTCTGAATGAGGAGAGGTGAATCCCTCGCAGTTGGTGGAGTCGTTTGAGCAAGTTATGGCATTTCTAGAAAAAACCTATTGACAGAAAGATGAAACCTACCGATAGGTTTTTTCCAGTAGGGAAAACCTACTGGTAGGTTTTGATAAACTTCTACTGGTAAGTCATAAAGAGGATGCTAGCTCAGGACCAGTTTTCGTACATTTATCATAACTTTGGAGCCAACCTTCTGATTAAGCTAACATTTTGAAAGCATATAGCGGACAACTAGATCTACAACTTTGATGTTTTGTTTTTTTTCAAATTCGAAGTTGATCATGGTCAAAAATAGGGAATACAGAGGTACTGCTACCAAATGGTGTGGGTGTCAGTACCTATGTTACCAAGCATCGATACCTCCTTGATTTCTTTCACTTTTAAGCCTCCAAATCCTCATGTAATGTGTCCATCTATTCACCACTCATCTACAAATAGTTATAGGGTTCCAAAAGCCATCAATTACTTTATTATTACCTGCAACATCAAATTTCCACATTATTCACAACTTTGACGAACTCTAACTAATTAAATGCAAAGTTGAGTTAAAATGCATGTAATGAGGCTATTAAATATGCAAGGGTTTCCTACTTCTTTTTACACTCACATACAAGGATTTTCATCCTAGACGAAACCTAGATCTTCATAAAGATGATTAATTTGTGTATTTTGTTTGTAGCCGTCGACAGATGAATATATCTCTACTTTCAATCCTAACTCCACTTTACCTATACTGGTAAATTCGAAACATTGGGGACAATGTTTAGTTTAGGTTGGGCGGTGAGAACTACAGTTCATATTTTGTGCCTTTAAAAAAAAATTTATTGATCATATTGTGTATTCTGTTTTGTATTTTGCATTTTTATAGTTTTTATAGGGATAAGCATGTCTTTCAAGCAGTTTCAATTGTTTTGTTGACGGGCAAGCCTTAAAGAACCAGATAGAGTGTCTTTAAGCTTAGCAAGCATGGATAGTAGGATTTATTGGTTCAGTCCTTGAGTTTTATGCACTTTTTCATTTGATGTGCATGCTGTAATAATGAGAAAAGCATGATTGGTGAGAAAAATTGAAATTCGAGAACAACAAGCGAAACCATTGTGTGGTAGAAGCATTTTTGCTAAACGTAGTCTTGCCAAAAGACTTGGTGCCTGTAAGCAATGTGGCCGGCTATTTCACATGAAAGAATATAATCAATGTTCTGAACCAATTGTCCGGCAGAATATAATCACATGGGCAGAGTAAGGTTTATCCTAAGACACCATGCTATTCTAGTATTTTACTTACTCATTTTGTGCGACAAGAAATTAGAAGTCACTGAATGTTCAAATGACATAGAGACAGGGGAAGACTCAGATTAGATTGCTTTTTGATGAAATTGTGGAAAACTGTGCTTTTGGGATGAAAGACAAAGGTCTGAACTTTTTGTAAAAAGTGTAAATATATTTTTGTTAGATGTAGAAAATCCTTTTTGTTGAAATAAAATGTGGGCCGAGTAAGGAATGTCATAGAATACCAACTTTAACTGTGGGTAGGGACTTATCCTGAGACACTATGATTTTTTTCAAATTCAAATTGTGTACATAGCCTTATTTTAATGTGTCAATAAATGTGCATAAAAATTGTGATTTTTTATTTGGCATTTGAACGCCACTTAACGTTCGAACGTTCTGCACTTACAGTACTTTGGCCTCTAGAGGACATCAAAAGTACTAGGAGAACCAAATATTTGAATGCTTGGGTAACGTTTGAACTAGGACCTAACATTTGAACACCAAACACACGTTCGAACGTAAGGAGCTTATTGTATTTTGGCCTCCGTAGGACATTAAAAGTACTGGGAGATCTGTACATTCGAACGCATTTGTAATGTTCAAACACCCTGTTAAAAATCATTCTACAAACATTCGAATGTCAGTGACGTTCAAACATTGTCGGCCTACCTATAAAAACTTGGTTCCTCTTCTTTATTTCAAAATCACCCAAAAACCCTCAAAGCCCCCAAAACCCTCGATGACTCTTCACTTCCCAGCCCTAAAAACCTCATCCATTTCCAATTTTTATCCAAAATCTAGTATCCCAAACACATTCCCACCTCATTACTCTCATTCATCACAAAGAAATCCAAACTTTTGAAGCCCTAAAACCCCCAAAACCGAAAGTCCTACCTCCAAGGATGAAAATGCTCGCAAGGCATAAGACGACCAACCAAGAGCCAATTTTTGTGGAGGAAGTGATCGAGGAGCGAGAGGGAAGGCCACCTATAGTTCAAAGACACGATAGAACCGGATCTTCCAATGCTCTCAAGGCGGATAGGTATGACAATTTTTATCAAAATCAAGCAATCGTTTGTGAAACGTTCAATTGAATTAATTGATTTAATGTAGTTTGGGCTTTACACCAATTCGGAGGCAAGGGGTTGGACTATATATATAAGGAATTGAGGGAAGGCGGTGAAAGAGTTGGTGTGGAAGTTTTACTCCAACGCCGAAATTGTTAATGGGGCGATAAAGACATATGTGAGGGGATCCCACATCAATGTCAATGTGGATTATATTGTGGAGATGCAGACCATACCACAAGTACAAAGGCCGAACTATCCCCCGATAGATGTTGTAGGTATGAAATTGATGGGCTTGGCAACGTTTACTTGGGGAGGACGGAGATTTTTTATGCAAGGTGAATTAACAGACAAGTATAAGATGTTAAACTTGATAGCCACGTCCAACCTTGCCCCCATCAGGTGAAAAAATTAGATACTCCCAGAGATGGCCCAATTGCTTTACGCAATAGGAAGGGGCCAAACATAGACCTCCCGTCTTTAATCATGACAGAGATGATGTGTGATGCCCTAAAAAAATAGGAGGTCCTTTTGTCAACTGTTGACCACTCATCAACCATGAGAAATACCTGTGATTATCGCATAACCCAACATCACGTCTATCACGTCCCCTTAATCGAGATTATAACCCATATGTTGAACTTGTGTACGTTTTACCATTTGGCCCGATCGAGATCCAATATACTACAATTTATACTTATTTGATGTCCATTTATATCCTTGGAATGAGGGAACACATAGCCTAAACGCCTGACAAAGCACTCTTAAAATTTCAGATTTTTGGAAAACCTTCTACAGGTTTGCGCGACCTCCTGGAAGGTTTTACTTACTAGAAAAGTTCTTTTGAATTTTTTCATCGACCTTCCGAAAGGTTTTGCTTACTTGAAAAAGAAAATTTCCAGAAGATTTTTATCAACCTTCTGAAAGGTTTTGGCTACTGGATAAAAATTTACATAAACCTTTCGGAAGGTTTTCATCGACCTTCCGGAAGGTTTTCATCGACCTTCCAGAAGGTTTTGCCTGCTAGACAAAAATTTACATTAACTTTCCGGGAGGTTTTCATCGACCTTCCAAAAGGTTTTGCCTATTTTTCTACAAATCATTCCTTCTTCATTTCCAAACCATTCGAATCCGTTTCACAACCATCCACAACCAGCCCAAACTTATACAACAGACATTTCTATATCAAACAAGGTTTATACAAGTTCTATTCAACAACAATATATTATTCAATGTTGAAATCTTTGCATATCATGCCATGAAATGAGATGAGACTCACTCATACAACTCAAATCAAGCCCTCCCCGGTTCCTTTTTCCCCATGTATGTCATGAGTACAAAAACCGGCTTTCCCAGCCCCGCCATTGGCGTTGCACACCCAATGACTAATTTAAAATTCTCCAAGTCTTTCTTTGGTGTGGATATTAATGGACTTACACCAACGCCACCCAACTGACATGGAATTTATGGACTTCCACCAATGAATCAGCGTACACCGACACACTTTATGGGTTCTTATACCAACAGAGTGCGTATCCAATCACCGGGTCTCTCACCCAAGGGATAGTCTAGCCCTTCTTGCTACCCTGACCCAATTCATTATCCATCACACCATGCGACTTGGTTGGAATGTTGATCCAACTATCTCGAGCCCACCATCATTCACCTATTTGGTGTTTGATGTTAACCATGCAGACACACACCCACACTCATGGCTATGGATGCGTTTCTGCCTTGAAAATGCATTGTAATGCATCATTGCTATTTCAATGTCATGCCCATATGTAAAAAATGCCACATGAGCAAAATTTAACCACATTTACACATATTCCATGCCAATTTATATCTCCAAACATAAAATTATCAATTCCATCACAATGTCGATATATCTATGAGCATACATCAATATTTTCATATCCAACAATCATTCACAAGCATGTTATCACATAATATATGCCAACAACACACTTCATCCACCAAGGCATAATTTAAACACTTAACATGCTCACATAGCACCCATTTCATTGATCACATTGAGTCAAATTTATAACCCAATTCAAGGTAAAATTCATTCTACCCAATTTCGATGCCCATTTCATCCATTTCCACAACATAGGTAATAGTATAATCTTTCTATCAACATACACATTACATACTACACCCCTAGGTTGTTAAATAAACCTAAGTAGGAAGGAACTCTACCTCTTGAAGCGTAACCCACTTGGTTTTAGTTCAAAATATTTTTATTTTGAATTGACTTAAATTATTTTCTAAATTTTAAAATTTTATTAAAAATTTTATTTTTGGGTCACCCGAGACTCGATCGCTTCGTAAAACGCAAAAAAATCCAACTATATTAGAATTTGATGAAATTTGACTAAATAACTAGATTTTTCGAGACGAATTCAACGGTGAGGTTCGTCTCGTCATCTTAGTTCTAGAAAATTTTAGGTTTTCAACCCGTACCGTAGTGGCAAATTACTAGTTTGCCCTTTTTGTAAAAAGTTCAAATTTACCCGGGTTTTACATTCTCCCCTCCTTACAAGAATTTCATCCCCAAAATTCACACACGCATACACACTCAACCCCATGAATATGCAACAACAATATTATACATAATATTATAAAACTTGTACCTTCATCCTCGAATAGGAACGGATAGTTGGTACGTATGGTATCTTCACGTTCCCATGTCGCCTCTTCCACTCCTTAGTGTTGCCATAGCACTTTCACTAGCCGGTCTTGCCTCGCAAAACCTCTGTCGGCTATCCATGATACGCACTAGTCCCTTCTCAAAGGTTCCATCCGCATCAATAATCAATTCACCCCAATCCACCACATGTGTCGGATCTAGAGTATACTTTCGGGGCATAGAGACATGGAACATAACATGAACAACCGATAAATTTGGCGGTAATGCCAATCTGTAAGCCACTGTACCCACCCTCTAGAGTACCTCGAAGGGCCCAATAAATCTTGATGACAGCTTCCCTCGTTTTTTGAACCTAACCACTCCCGTCTTAGGCATCACCTTAAAAAAGACGTGATCACCTGCCTCAAACTCCAGAGGTCACCGTCGTTTGTCGGCGTAGCTCTTATGTCGACTTTGTGCCGTGAGAAGATGATTTTGAATTAAGTCCACCTTCTCCGAGGTGTCTCTAATCAGATCCGGACCTGTAGAGGGTCTCTCTCCCACCTCCGTTAAACAAAGCGGAGAACAACAAGGTCTCCTATACAGTGCCTCATAGGGTGCCATCTATATGCTCGCCTGATAACAGTTGTTGTAGTCAAACTCTACTAAGGGTAAGTGATCTTCCCAGCTACCCTTGAGATCTAGGATACATCCCCGTAGCATGTCCTCTAATATTTGGATGGTCCTCTCTGAATGACCATCCATTTGGGGATGAAAAGCAGTACTCATCATCAACTGTGTTCCCATGGCTCGTTGGAAACTCTCCCAAAAATGAGCTATAAACCTAGGATCCCAATCCGATACTATAGATACGGGCACCCCATGCAACTGGATAATCTCTTGTATATATAACCTGTAGAATTCCTCTAGTGTGAAGGTCATCCACACAGCCAAAAAGTGTACCCACTTGGTAAGCTGGTCCACTACCACCCATACCGCGTCATATCCTCGCGATGTCCATGGCAAGTGAGTCACAAAATCCATCGTGATATGCTCCCACTTTCACTCCGCTACCTCCAAAGGCTGGAGCAATCTAAGCGGTCTCTGGTGCTTAACCTTTACCTACTAACACGTGAGACATCAACTAACAAAATTTCCAACGTCTCTCTTCATCCCGCTCCAATAGTATTGGCGATCAAGATCATGATACATCTTCATGCCACCTGGATGCACTGTAATATGGGAGCAATGAAACTCCCTAAGGATCTCCTCTCTCAGATTTGCTAACTAGGGAACTATAACCCTTCCCCTATATCGAAGGCTACCATCCGAGTGAATGGCCGAGCCCTCATCACTAGTACCTGCCTGCACTCGGTCCCTGACAGATAAAATCTTTGTATTCTGTCTCTAGGACTTGATCACTCTACTCAGTAGGGAGGGCGTAGCCACCAAACTCTCTAAAATGCCCTTAGCCTGACCCATGTATCTTAGCTCAAACTGTCCCACAGTCTCTAGCATCTGCCACTCCCGAGAAGCCACACTAGCCAAGACTCCTCGTGACTTCCAACTAAGTGAATCAGCTACCACATTTGCCTTACTGGGGTGGTAATGCAAAGTGAAGTCATAATCTTCCAGGTACTTCATCCACCGGCATTGCCTCGTGTTGAGGTCCCATTGTGTAAAAATATACTTCAGACTTTTGTGGTCCAAAAATACCTTGAACTACTCCCCGTATAAGTAGTGGCACCAACTCTTCAAGGCAACGACAATGGCCACCAACTCCATGTCATGCATGGGATAGTTCTGCTCATGATTCTTCACCCTCCCTGGACTGCATCAAAACACAACCAAGTCCGACCTTGGAGGCATCACAGTACACGGTGTACATCTGTCCTCTCTCTTGAACATCAAAATAGGAACTGAAGTAAGCCTCCTCTTCAATTCTTGGAATACCTTCTCGCACGAATCATCCCACTGAAACTTGACCTCCTTCTGGGTCAATCTCGTCATAGGTGCAGCTAGTTGAGAGAAGTCCTCAATGAACCTCCCGTAATATCCCGCTAACCCCAAGAAACTGTGTTTCTCGAAGACTAACTTCAGTCTCTCCCAACTCATAACCGCCTCAACCTTCTCCGGGTCAACCGACACACCCAAACCTGACACCATGTGTCCCAAGAATTTGACCTCCGTAAGCCAAAATTCACATTTACTAAACTTGACATACAACTGATGGTCCCTCAAGGTTTGGAGAACAATCCTCAAGTGACCCTCATGCTCCTCCTCAGACTTAGAGTAGATCAAGATGTCGTCAACAAACACCACAACGAACTGATCTAAATAAGGTTGGAACACCCTATGCATGTGATCCATGAATGCTGTCAGGGCATTCGTCAATCCAAATGGCATCACAGTGAACTCGAAATGCCCATACCACGTTCTGAACACCGTCTTAAGGATTTTTGCCTCCCTGATCCTCAACTGATGATAGTCTATGCGGAGATCTATATTGGAGTAGACCCGCGCTCCCCTTAGCTGGTCAAATAGATCATCAATCCTCGGCAAAGGGTACCAATTCTTAATGGTAACCCAGTTCAACTGCCGATAATCTATACACAACCAAAGGGTCTTATCCTGCTTCTTGGCAAACAACACCAGAGCACCCCAAGGTGAAGTGCTCGGTCTAATAAAGCCCTTGTCCAACAGTTCTTGCAATTGGACTTTGAGTTCTTGCAACTCAGCTGGTGCCATTCTATGCGGAGTCAAAGAATTAGCAGATGTACCCCAATGTAACTCAATGTTGAAGTCTACATCCCCATAGGGAGATAATTCCAACAATTCATCCAAAAAAATGTCCTCATACTCACACATAACCTGAAGTAGACAAAAATCCTGTCTCACCTCGTCCTCTAAGATAAGGCTTGCAAGTCAACCCATCAACTGCCCGTGCCATCGAGAGTCATACACGACTTGGGGTAAAGCGTCGCATTTTTCCCCTAAAACTTAAAACAAACACCATCCGTGTAAGCAGTTACCCATTTCTAATCACAATAAATGATGACTTTATATGTCGCCAACCAGTCCATCCCATGGATGACATCATACTCTGACATGTCTATAACCCTAAGGTCCACGGTGAGAAGAATCCTCGAGATCTCTAACTCACAAACCCGACATATCTGATCAACACACACCCTAGCTTGTAGGGGTGAATTTACATACAATGGCTCTTCTAGGGTATCAACCTCTAAGCCCAAATCCCTAACACATGATGTAGAAATGAATAAATGCGATGCACTAGAGTCAAATAACACCCTAGCCCATAAACGAGAGAGTAGAAATGTACCTTAGATGATCGACTGATCCACTGGCTCAATCTGTGGTGTGATGGCGTAGACGCCCCCCTAAGTCCCTGAAGTATCAGTTTGTGAGCCTTGTCCTCGGCCTTGACCCATGCCCTAGCCCATCTAGCCTGCTTGCGGAGTCCCCGCCCGTGGAGTAGTAGGATTTTGTGTAGTACTCTGAAATTGATACTGGCTCCCCTGGCCCATGGTAGGATAGTGAGGAGTATAACGATGTAATTTCCTCCAAGTTCTTGGAGTCCTTTGCCTATTCCCACCACAGTTGGGTTTCTCCATCTAGCTAGAATGTAGCTAGATTTATCTTCGTGGCACCGGAGGTGATCCCCTTTCCCTCTAAGATCTTGCAAACTTGACGGAACCAATGGTCGGCTACCATCGGGTCTGCCCCTCCCTTAAATACCAAAGGCTTATGTGCCTTGAACTTTTGGAGGTTGCTCGTGCCTCCTTGCCCCACATTTGCACTAGCCTGTGCAATTGTGGTAGCCGCCGTACCAATATCATCTATGAAGGCTTGTTGGTTAATGGCCGATGGTGGTTGGTTGTTATTCCGCCCACCGCCTCGACGTCCTCTTCCGCTGCTAGCCATCTACACACATGCCAAATAGCAATAGAGCATTCATTTAGTATCCCAACATAGAGACCAAATTTGAAATTTTGAGATTCGTCTCCTTGTCTCCCTAGTAGAGCTTATGCCCCCCACAAGTAGACGTTTACACCTTGAACCATCCCCTTCATTCCTTTTCTGAACCCCAAGGTTATGTTTTCTAACCCTAGTGTCTCCTTTCCCATAAAAATTTAACCATGTATATAGTCCATATAACATGTAGCATAGTAAGACACATAACATGAAATGCATAATGAATGCAATGGTCTATACCCATGCCCAACAAACACTAGGTAAGTCGT
Organism: Ilex paraguariensis; assembly: GCA_963454935.2. Lineage (NCBI taxonomy): Eukaryota > Viridiplantae > Streptophyta > Magnoliopsida > Aquifoliales > Aquifoliaceae > Ilex > Ilex paraguariensis. The sequence continues at coordinate 1,155,876 of CAUOFW020002836.1, forward strand.
ATACCTATACTCTGATACCAAGCTGTGATGCCCCCAAAAAATCGGTGGTCCTTTTGTCAACCGTTGACCACCCATCAACCCACAAAATACTTGTGATTGTCCCATAACCCGGCATCACGTCTATCACATCCCCTTAACTAGGATTATAACCCGTATGTTCAACTTGTGTATGTTTTACCATTTGGCCCAATCAAGGTCCAATATACTACAATTTATACTAATTTGATGTCCATTTATATCCTTGGAATGAGGGAACACATAGCCCAAAAGCTTGGCCAAACACTCTTAAAATTTCAGATTTTTGGAAAACCATCCGGAAGGTTTTGCTCGACCTTCTGGAAGGTTTTACTTACTAGAAAAGTTCTTTCAGATGTTTTTCATTGAGCTTCTAGAAGGTTTTGCCTACTTGAAAAAAAAATTATTCCGGAAGGTTATGACAACTGGATAAAAATTTACATGAACCGTCCGAAAGGTTTTGCCTGCTGGACAAAAATTTACATTAACCTTCTGGGAGGTTTTCATCGACCTTCCAGAAGGTTTTGCCTATTTTTCTACAAATTCTTCCTTCTTCATTTCTAATCCATTCTAATCCATTCCACAACCATTCAAAGCCAACCCAAACTTATACAACAGACATTTGTATATCAAACAAGGTTTATACAAGTTCTATTGCAACCATTTGCATACAATTCCATATATTTACACATCAAACAGAATTTTCATAAAACTATGCATAAAATGTGATATAAAAGCCACAAGTCGGCTTTCTTCATCTTTGAGGCTCCGTGTGAGGGTCTTCCACTGATGTATATCCTGCACCTGAAATGTTTTTCCGTATGGGGTGAGCCACGTTCAGTAGAGTATTTCCTACCGAGGCTATTCCCCAACCTAAGTGCATATGAATGTTCATGCAACACTTTACCACCAACAACATCTCAACCATAATATATTATTCAAAGTGTTGAAATCTTCGCATATCATGCCATGAAATGAGATGAGACTCACTCATGCAACTCAACCCGAGCCCTCCCTCACTACTTTTTGCCCATGTATATCATAAGTACAAAAACAGGTTTTCCAAGCCCCGCCATTGGCGTTGCACACCCAATGACTAATTTAAAATTCTCTGGATCTTTCTTTGGGGTGGATATTTATGGACTTACACCAACGGCACCTAACCGACACAGAATTTATGCACTTCCACCAACGGTTCTGCGTATACCGACACACTTTATGGGCTCTTATACCAACGGAGTGCGCATCCTATCACCAGATCTCTCACCCAAGGGATAGTCTAGCCCTTCTGGCTACCCTGACCCAATTCATTATCCATAACACCGTGTGACTCAATCCAAATTTTGATCCAACTATCCTGAGCCCACCGTCATTAATCTATTTGGTGTTTGATGTTAACCATGCACACACACACATACACTCATGACTATGGATGCGTTTCCCTCGTGCAAATGCAATGTAATGCATCATTTCTATTTCAATGTCATGCCCATATGTAAAGAATGCCACATAAGCAAAATTTAACCATATTTACACATATTCCATGTCAATTTATATCTCTAACCATAAAATTACCAATTCCATCACAATGTCGATATATCTATGAGCATACATCAACATTTTCATATCCAACAATCATTCACAAGCATGTTATCACATAATATATGCCAATAACACACTTCATCCACCATGGCATAATTTGAACACTTAACATGCCCACATAGGACCCATTTACATGGATCACATTGAGTCAAATTCACAACCCAATTCAAGGTAAAATTCATTCTACCCAATTTTCATACCCATTTCATCCATTTCCACAACATAGCTGATAATATAATCTTTCTATCAACATGCCTATTACATACTACACCATAGGTTGTTAAATAAACCTAAGTAGGAAGAAACCCTACCTCTTGAAGCGTAACCCACTTGGTAGAAGCATTCAAGACCCTAATTGTTTCTGCCAAAACCCTTGATTTCAACAAGCTCGATTTTGGAACTTCGATGAAAACCCTCATTTTTGTTACGTAGGCGTAGCCCTCGACAAGGAGACCGACTTTAACTCTTAGCCCGAGTGGATATCAGCATTTAAGCTTCCTAGTTCATAGAGAGAAGGTGGAGTTTTTTCTCACTTTCCCTCTATTTCTCTCAACGTTAATGACCAACTGAAGAATGGGGGGGCAAATCCGATTTTTCCCCCTATTTATAGTCTTTGAATACTTGGCCCACAATTGGCCATGCAGCCCTATTTTTTTTGATTTCGTTTTAGCCCTGAAACGATTAAATTTCTTCCCGGTTTAAGTTCAAAATATTTTTATTTTGAATTGACTTAAATTATTTCCTAACTTTTGAAATTGTATTAAAAATTTTATTTTTGGGTCACCCGAGACTCAACTGCCTCGTAAAATGCAAAAAAATTTGACTATCTCAAAATTTGACAAAATTTGACGGGATAACTAGATTTCGCGAGATAAATCCAACAGTGAGGTCCATCTTGTCATCCTAATTCGAGAAAATTTTAAGTTTTCAACCCTTACTGTATTGACAAATTACTATTTTACCTTTTTTATAAAAAGTTTAAATTTACCCGGGTTTTACATGATGAAGGGTTGTGATGTGAAGAGAATTTCACTCCCTTTTGGTACACTCGTGACGGAGATGTGCTTGGACTATGGAGTGCAATTCAGGCCACATATGGGAGTGCATAAGGTGATGGGACCGTTGAACAGGGCATCTTTCTAAAGGAGCCATGGTCACAGTGGCGGCCTGACGATGAGACACGATGTGCCACCGGCCCAGGGCACTGATGAGGTGCAGGATGCCTTGGACGACGATGAGGAGAGGGCTCGAGGTAGAGTTATAGGCCCAGGCACAGGGTGAGGCAAATACCAGCACCCGACGGTCACTATGGGATATCATGCTTGGCATTGAGGCTAAGCAAGATGAGATTCTCTAACTGCAGGAGGATATTCTCAGCCTTTTGAGGGGTGGAGCTGGAGGAACTTCAGGCGTTGGGGAGATGAGAGATTAGGATAAAATTTTTGTACTTGAGAGTGAGATATTGATTGTTTTTTGATGATTTGAATCTTGTTTGTGCTAAACGATGATATTTTGTGAAATGAATGAATTAGTTTTTACTATATCTATCTTTTTAAATGCATGTGTTAGCCTTAGCATTACATTGTTTATCTGCTAATAATTGATGAAATAGATGAAAATATTGAGATTGTTTGCTAAAATGACTAAAGCACGTGATCGGTTTGACACCTCACCTAGCAATCTAGACTTACAACCACATGTCTTTGAAGAATGTCATTTTCTCTATGCTTAAATGTCAAATGTACATTGGTATTTGTTATTCTCAAGGTACAAGATGACCAGACTCGAAAATAGAATTGATATATAATCGACATTCTATGAAAACCTGACGTAACCAGTGGAGATGTCAAAGAAAACCATGGTAAGTTTTCAAGCCTTGCGACGCTTTTGAGAGAAAATTAACATTTACTCAAGTAAGGTTTTTCACTTTCTATCCTTGAATAGTCTCACTAAAATTGTTATTAATTGATGCAAATAGAGTAGTCTATTGATGTATCCCACAAAGAATCTGTTTATACGACACATACATGTGCACATGCTTGGCAAATTATCTTAAGCCATCTTTGATTTAATTTTGAGCTTTATCCATTGCTTTTAAAAAATTATATCCTTAGTCAACCAAGATTTAGCCTTTAAAAGTGTGAATTCTTTTTCATATAACCCATATAATAACCGAGCCACGGGAAAATATGTTTGACATACCTTTGGTATCTAATTTTCTTGCACCTTCTTATAAATCAATATGATACAGAAAAGCAAGAGAAATAGAAAAGAAGATGGTGGTTACTGTTCAAAGAAAGAAAAATCTGTGGAAACAACTTAAAAAGAAAGAGAAAGGTAGACAGAAAACAGCCAAGAAAGTGAAAAATGAGAAAAAGAATAAATAAATAAATACCATGTAGTTGGAGTTGTGAAAAGCTAGAAAGAGGTGTGCTACATTACATAAGGAAAGGATAGCCTTTGAATACCAATGATGTCATTTCGTTAACCATTGACCCTTGGCCATATTACAACCTATAGAAAGCCCTAATTGATCTCAAGTCTGATGCATATATAGGTCGTCAAAAAAAATTATGGGGTATGTTAATAGTATTACTTTATTTGTATCAATATTCTTCAATGAGATTATGCCAAACATGATTAGTCTATTCCCTTAGATTTCACTCCCCGTACTGATCTTGCATGTGAATTTACAGTTAGCTTTCTTTTGATCACATGCCCTTTGAAAGAAAAGTCACTATAATATCAGAGAAATTTTTGTTTAGAGCATTTTAAGAGAGGTTTGTGAAATCAAAGCTATTCATGGAAGGTTGTAAAGAGGAGTGTTTGTTATATAACTATTCCTATCGCTATAATGATCATTCCTACTACCTAGTGAATTCCAAATACCAATGTAACAAATGTTTTATTTTTGCGTAGAGTATGCACCGATGAAAGAGAAGGGTTTGGTAGATAAGCCGGATTTGAGGATTAGGTATCCCAACGACCATGGTACTAACTCAGTTAAACAACAATCTCACATACATATCTATTCGATTGAACTTTGTGGGTAGCTTCACTGAAAACTCTCACAAGATAACACTTGTTACACCTAGGGGTTTAAACTGCTTGTTGCATATGCTAAACGCAACCTAATGACCTGTGAAAATGGCATTGTAAAAAATTTCTCATTTAATTTGTTTTTGTATTACTAGAGACTAGCAATATTTAAGTTGGGGGGTGTGATTAGTAGTTAAAATTAGCAACTTACTGTGCCTTTTTAAGACTAATTATTTTTTGATAGAATTTCAATGATGACATTTCAGGATAAAGATTGTACAAGGGCCTAAAGTCAATGAATACCAAACTTTCATACAACACCCACATGTTCTTGAAGAAAATAAGAGAAGTTTGAAACAAGGCATGAACTTTCGAATGTCAATCCACTTTTGAACATCCTCTTGAATTATTTGAGGACCAGATTACTGAGGTGATCTTACAGGGCGTGTTGCAGTTCTTCCCTAAGAAGAAAAACAAAGAGGTACTTGAGTACCACGTTTGAATGCCAATCCACATTTGAACGTTGGCTTGAATTATTTGAGGGCCATACTCCTGAGTGCTAGGGCAATGGCATATGGCGTGTTGCAGTTACTCTCACAGAAGAACAAAGGCCACTTGAGTAGGAAGTTCAAACTCCATCCAACTTTCAAACGCCCATCATGTAAGACAAGAGACAATGTTCAAATGCCATCTAACATTCGAACGTTGTCCCAAGACAGCCTGTAGAGTGGTTGATTTTCTATCCGGACCTTGGAGCACTCATTTGGACTTTGTAGACCTTGTACTATTCTTTATCACTTCCTTGCCCCTCCTCCTTACCTACAAATACTCCTATTGTGGGAGCTTCAAAAGAGAGCTCGAGCTACTTGTAGAGTTATTTTTAGACTTAGACTTATATTTACTTGCATAGATGGACGTAGATCATCTTTTGGTTAAGGAAGAAACCCTCCAAAAGTGACTAGCTTTCTTCTACTTTCATTATTAGTTTCATTTGCTTCCATTGTTTTAGCTTCCTTCTTCCCTTAGAGGAGTGAAAATCTTCCACTTTTCTAGAGCTTTACCAAGCTGTGAAGGGTGGAACGTAATTCATTCATTCTTTATCGAAGATCGGCTCCTTGTGTAGTGTGTTGTACCTTGTAACCCCTCTACTTGGAGGGATGAGAATCACTCACTTTTCTAGTTTTACCAAAGTTATGAAGAGTAAGTAGTTTCTCATTCACTCTTTAGTAAGAGATATTAGACATGTATAAATCATTTAGAAGTTATATTTGTGCATTTAATTTATACTTAATGCTTTATCTCTTACTTGCTTATTGAATGATTGATTACATCTAGCAAAGGTATGGTACTGTGTACAACCAATAAGTCCTTTCTATAACATAGATGACTCTTGGCATAGGAAGACTCAGTGGTCCTTTGCAAGTACTCAACTAGATCTTCATGACTACCTTTCAATCTTCACCATTATTGTGCTTCAACTAATAATGGAATACCAACACCATGGTTGGATGCCTTGTAAAAACACTTGCTTGTTTGTAAACAGGTTGAGTCTCGACATGGACAATTCTTGTAAATCTCTACAAAGACATCGGAATCATGCTCTTAATTCTCACAATCCCTCTTTATTTTTTGATTAACTTTATGTTGACACATGAGTTAATTGAGTTCCTAAGCATAAGTATAACAATCGGATGATTGACTATATGTCCAGATCCTCGAGCTAAAGGGTGACTGTTACATTTGAAATTATATTATATTTTTTCTAGAATATCCTCTTGGAAAGAATTTTATATTTCGTTCAGGACAAATCCATAAAGATCATCACTTTAAATCTCAAGGGTTCCGGTCAATTTGGTCTCTATCACTATTTACTTTGAAACACCAACATTATTTCCCTATGGATTCGACTCTAGACTTAACTTGATTATTACTACAACTTGACTGCCTGCACTTGGGTGTACACATTTCAAATCAAGTCATGTAGGTGTGTACTCTAGAATATAATTTAAGGCTATGAGGTGATTCATGTGTGATTAGTTCGAGTATTTTTAGCAAGCTATTTTTGGCACCCTATAGCTAGTAGTATAAGGGAATATGTTTCAAATGTGAGATATAAGGAACAAATTGGAATACTTTTGACTTTATTTTGTGTTTTAATTGATGGATGTTCATTTTGTTTAACTTAGAATTCCATGACATGTACGTTCAAATCATCAAGACTTATAAATTGGATTGCAATTTCGTAAATAAATTTGGGCAAAGTCAGACAATGTGATTTATTAGCATGGATCATGTTTTTGGGTAACTGGGTTAGAAAATAGGTTGTTAGAGTGTTTTGGAGTTTAATAAACTTGATGAAAGGGAATGGGAGTGAGAATGATCAACAAAGAAAATTTTTTTATAGAATTGAAAGTAGGTACCGGTACCACGTCACTAACTACAAGTACCTCTAGTTAAAACAACTAGAAGAATAGAACAACGAGGTACTTGTACCTTCTTGATGAGGTACCAGTACCCACAAAAAAGATTAGTCAGGTATCAGTACCACGTTGATAGCTACCAGTATCTCGAAGACAAAACAGCTAGGTATCAGTACCTCATCACTAGCTACTAGTACCTCATACCCTAAATTGCAAAAATCAAGGGTTTCTAAAAGGAAAAATGGGATTTTACTTAATCACTGCTCAATTTTCTCCTCTCAAACACTCTTTCCTCTCCATAGAAAACCCCCAAGCCATCCAAAAATCGAGGTCATCCATTAAAATCTCAAGTTTCTTTGCTCAAAGCTTGAATTCATTGATCAAGGCAAGGATTGGTAAGTCTCCTCCTCTATCTTTTGATTTGGGATTGGGTTCTCCTATTCTTTGCCGTTGGGGCATGTTTTATTTTGATGGCGCGCACAAAACAAGTAGGCCTTGTCCTAAGGAAACAAATGGGCATGGGATCCCAGAAGAGGGTGGATGAGACAGGCCCTAGTGGTGGGAAGCAAAGGAAGAAGAAAAAGAATAACCCTCACACGGAAAGCATTGGGGTGAAAAATATGACATGTGAGGATCAAGTTGATAGACCCGCCCTCGGGCCAAATGATGAAGTTATCAGGGCCATGGGCTACACTCGTGGTTTCAAGAGGAGAAGGGATACATGCTTCCTTGTTTTCAGGAGTTTTATAAGAAGTCGGGGATGGTGGATTAATTAGCACGAAATATTGCATATCATGTGTGCATTTACACCCCTTTTACACTCTCTTTTTGTGGTGAAAATGAGGGGAATTATAATGTTTTGAGCTTTTAAAGAGCTTTTGGTGTGTTTGTAGGTAAAAGAGCTTAATTGGTGCATGCTAGGCCCCTATCATGGTGCTTAAGAGCAATGGAGTTGAGGGGGAGGCTTGACGATGGCTTAGAAGGTGAAAGAACCAAGAATTGAGCAAAACAAGTTAAAATCTACCAGTAGGTTTGCTATAAAGCTACTGGTAGGTTTTGGCTACTGGAGTGGTTTCTGCCGAAAAACTACTGGAAGGTTTTGGCTACTGGAGTAGAACGTACCAGTAGTGTTGGCCATCAACCTATCGGTAGGTTTTGTTTAAAAATGTCAGATTCTGTAACTCAAGATCTACCATATGGGGGTCCCACCTATGGGTCTCCCACTTATTCCCTAATTCTCCTTACACATAGACATGCCTCCTCAACCTTAGTCTTGGACTTTGAAGGCTTATGCATTAATGAGGAGGATAGAGAATCGGAGAAGCCTGTGAGTTGTTGGGTAGGCTGTCCTGGCTTGCCCAAAGCCATCACTTCAGCCTCCTATGGATGGGAGAGCAATCACACACCTAGGGGGACCTCCATGGACTAATTTGCAAGCTCCATTCACCATTAACAAGATTTTATTGCATTGTAGAGAGAGAAGCTCAAGGAAGAAGATGAAGTTCTAGTGAGAGAAATTTATGTTTTTGCATTTTCTACCATCCATTTTACTTGTATTTTTCTGTAAGACTTGTGTAAACTTCATTTAATGTCTTTAATGTCATTTATCACAAGTAAATTACAAGTTTAGTTCTACATTTTGGATGTCACCATTGTTATATTAAGTTTTCCTCATTTCAAGCTTTTAAAATGGGTATTGAATGTTTTTCTTCATAGTTTAAGATTTCTTGTATCAATCCAAGCTCCAATCTTCATTTCTTTACAATGTCCCTTTCTTTTATTTATGTTCTTGCATTAAATATGAGTACCTAAGCTCCAAGTTGGCTAATCCAAGGCAGAGTTCCTCTTGGTTATACTAAATTAACCATTTTTCATTCCTCCTCGTAGTGTACGATGAGTTGGTTTGACTAGGTTAAGTGTGGACGTGGTTGTGAGTTCTTGACACATCCTAGACTTAGCACAAGGTATGCTTGAATTCTTACCTCCATTTTAGTCCCTCGCTTTGTGAAACCCAAGAAAATTTGAACTTTTTCTTAGAAATGGTGGAATGGTAATTTGTCATCCTAATGCGTATTTAAAATACTCATCTTCTAGACCTCGGATGAGGAAATGGAGTTAGCCATCGGATTCGTATCACAAAATCTAGTCACCTTGTCAAATTTCGTTGAATTTTAAGATAATCAAATTTTTGCACGTCGTTCGAGGCTACTACAAGGCGAATGACATGTTAAAAGGTCTCCAAAAATGAATTTTTTTAAAATTAAGTTAAAGTTCCAATAAAATTAATTTGAACTAAATCCGACGTATGACGAATCGTTTTGGGACGAAAAACGGACTCGGAAGTCAGAAATATGCAGTGCGATGTGGACCACACATTCGGGACTATAAATATCTACTTAACTTAGATATTTTGGGCAAAATATCTCATGTTCTTGACCCTTGGCCAGCCATAGAGAGAAGAGAGTGAAAAGAGAGAATAACAAAAAGTTTTTCAAGCTTCAATCCAAGATTCCCTGAGTTTCGTCGGTCGGAATTCGTCGAGCCAAGAATCAAAATTCATCTCCTCGGCGAGGGCTACGTGTATGTACCAAGAAAAGTGGATTTCTTTAAAGGTCCAAAGAAAATACTTTGGAGGAATCAAAGGTTCTTGGGCTTGTTTTGGTGTTTTTAGAAGTTCTACCACTTCCTACACGCTACAAGAGGTAGGGTTCCCTCCTACCTTGATTTTATTCTTACCTTAAGTGGGCTTTTAGTGGCTGAAAATGGTTTATATGTGGGCTGTCCAAGGGCTGTTCAAATGGACTATTTTTGGACTGTTTAAATGGCTGAAATTGGGTAGTATGTGGGCTGTCCAAATGGACTGTTAAGGGGCTGAATTTTGGACTATTTTTAGGCCATGGTATGGACTATTTTGGTGCTTAAATTGGGGCTGTTTTGTGCACTAATTAGGGGCTATTTTTGGGGCTGTATACAGACTATTTTTGGGGCTGTTTTAGGGCCTACTTTGGGGCTATTTTAGGGCCTATTTTGGGGCGGTTTAGTGGCTAAATTTTGGGCCACTATGGGCTGATTTTCTTGTGGGCTGTTATGAATTGGGAGAGTCCGAAGTCAGTCTTTGAGATACATAGTTTTTTGGGATTGATAGGGTACTACAGGAGATTTATCGAGGACTTCTCCTGATTAGCTGCGCCTATGACTAAGTTGACTCGGAAAGAGGTCAAGTTTGAGTGGAATAAAGCTTGTGAGAAGGTATTCCAGGAGTTGAAACAAAGGCTTACTTCAGCTCTGATCTTCACAGTCCCGGAATGGGGGTAGAGGTACACGGTCTATTGTGATGCCTCGAAGGACGAGCTGGGATGTGTTTTGATGTAGTCCAGAAGGGGAGTAGCTTATGGTTCTCGGCAGTTGAAAAATCACGAGCAAAATTATCCTACTCATGACATGGAATTGGCGGCCATTGTCTTTGCCTTGAAGGCTTGGCGCCACTACTTGTATGGTGAGCAGTTTGAAGTGTTTTTAGACCACAAGAGTCTGAAATATATTTTCACACAGCGGGACCTCAACATGAGGCAACGTCGGTAGATGGAGTATTTAGAGGACTATGACTTCATTTTACATTACCATCCTAGTAAGGCAAACGTGGTGGCTGATGCACTTAGCCAAAAATCACGGGGAGTTTTGGCTAGTATAGCTTCCCGGGAGTGGCAGATGCTCGAGACTGTGGGACAGTTCAAGCTACACTATGGAGATCAGACTCAGGGTACTTTGGGGAGTTTGGTGGCTACACCTTCCCTACTGAACAGAGTGATTGAGTCCCAAAGACTGGATGCAGAGTTATCATCCATCAGGGATCAAGTACGATTAGGTACAAGTGACGAGGGTTGGGCCATTCACTCAGATGGTAGTCTTCGATTTAGGGAAAGAATTGTGGTTCCCCAGTCAGTGGAGCTCAGATAAGAGATTCTTAGAGAATTCCATTGTTCTCGTTTTGCTGTGCATCCAGGTGACACGAAGATATACCATGATCTTTGTAGCCAATATTATTGAAGCAGGATGAAGAAAGATGTTGGAAATTTTGTTAGCCGATGTCTCACGTGTAAGCAGGTTAAGGCTGAGCACTAGAGACCAGCGGGATTACTCCAGCCTTTGGAGGTAGCTGAGTGGAAGTGGGAACATGTCATGATGGATTTTGTGACTCACTTGACACGGACATCACGGGGTCATGATGCGGTGTGGGTGGTAGTGGACCAGCTTACCAAGTCGGCACACTTTTTAGCGATGTGGATGACCTTCACACTAGAGGAATTTTGCGGGTTGTATATAGGGGAGATTGTCTGGTTGCATGGAATGCCCATATCTGTTGTATCGGACTGAGATCCAAGGTTTACGACTTATTTTTAGAGAGTTTACAGCGAGCCATGGGGACACAGTTAATGATGAGCACTACTTTTCATCCCCAAACGGACGGTTAGTCTGAGAGGACTATCTAGACTTTAGAGGATATGCTACAGGCATGCGTCCTAGATCTCAGGGGTAGTTGGGAAGATCACTTACCCTTGGTGGAGTTCGCATACAATAACAGTTACCAGGCGAGCATACAAATGACACCCTATGAGGTATTATATGGGAGGCCATGCCGTTCTCCGATTTGTTGGAAGGAGGTGGGAGAGAGATCCTCTATGGGTCCAAATTTGGTTAGGGACACCTCTAAGAAGGTGGACTTGATACGGAAGCGTCTTTTCACGGCTCAGAGCTGATAGAAGTGCCACACCGACAGACGACAACGACCTCTGGAGTTTGAGGTGGGAGATCATGTCTTCTTGAATGTGATGCCTAGGAGAGGAGTGGTCAGGTTTGGTAAGTGGGAAAAGCTGTCGCCGAGGTATATTGGGCCTTTCGAGGTACTCGAGAAGGTGGGTGTAGTGGCTTAACAGTTGGCGTTACTGCCAAATCTATCGGGTGTCCATGCGGTTTTTCATGTCTTTATGCTCCAAAAATACACCCCGGATCTGACTCATGTGGTGGATTGGGGAGAGCTTGTTATTGATGTTGATAAGACCTTCGAGGAGGGACCGGTGCACATCATGGATAACCGGGAACAGGTTTTACGAGGCAAGACCGTGCCACTAGTGAAGGTGTTGTGGCAGCACTGAGGAGTAGAAAAGGCGACATGGGAGCGCGAGGACACTATCCGTACCAATTATCCTTTCTTATTCGAGGATGGAGGTACATTCTTATAGTCTTTTAGCATTATTTGCCTGTTGCATATGCATGGGACTGTATGTGCATGTGTATGTGAATTTCGAGGGCGAAACTCTTTTAAGGGGGGAAAAATGTGAAACCCAGGAAAATTTGAACTTTTTCTTAGAAAGGGCACAATGGTAATTTTTCATCCTAATGCATATTTAAAATACTCATGTTCTAGACCTCATATGAGGAAACGGTGTACGTTGTTGGATTTGTATCGAAAAATCTAGTTACTCTGTCAAATTTCGTCGAATTATGAGATAGTTAGATTTTTGCACGTCGATCAAGGCGACTGCGAGGCGAATGACATTTTAAAAGTCCCCAAAAATGATAATTGGACCCTCATGTTTGAAGAAAATCGACTGTGGCTCTATTTTGTGTTAATGTAAAACATTTGTGGAAATAATGTTTTGGGCATGTAATCTTTTGCAAATAATTGTAATAGAACTTATATAGACTATTGTTAAACTAACCTTGCATGTGTTGATATAAATATGGAAAATTGGACCCGGTGTGGCCAAACCCAGCTCCACAAAATTTTTCCCAAGGACCATCCAATCCTTCCACCTACCATCCTCCCCATAAGAGGAATTTGGAGGAAGTGGTTTATAATTTAATCCAAAGCCAAATAGCCATCAACAATCAAAATGCCATAGCTTTTAATGATATTAGGACTCAACTCACGAAGTTGACAAATTCCATAGGGACATCACAACAAGAGAAGGGGAAATTCCCCGCTCAACCCTAAGAAAACCCTAGAGGTCAATATATCATTGAGTCATCGGAACCCATAAAGGAGAGTTGTAAGAAACTCAAGGCAATCACCACCCTTTAAAGTGGCAAACAATTTGATAAGACCATTGTGCCAAAGGTCTCACCCAAGGCCACATTGCCAATAGAGAAAGAGACTAAGGGTGACACCGAGGGGGGTGAGATGAAAGTATGCATGCATCCCCCATCCCTGCTTCTTTTCCCAGTTGTTTGAAGCCACCCATGAAGGTGGCTAACTATTCTACTATAATTGAAATGTTCAAGTAGGTTAAAATCGACATTCCACTCCTCAATGCCATAAAGCAAATCTCATCATGTGCCAAGATCTTGAATGACTTGTTCATGGTGAAAATGAAACTGAATGTTCATAAGAAAGCATTCCTCACCAAGCAAGTGAGCTCAATCTTGAGAACGAACACCCCACCAAAGTTCTAGGACCCTATCATTGCCATCACAATAGGGAAATGTCGGGCAGAGCAAGCAGTTCTTGATTTGGGGTCAAGTGTCAACCTTCTACCATACTCGGTGTACCAACAACTCCAACTTCAAGAGTTCAAGCCAACTTCAATCACTCTTCAATTGGCGGACTGAAGTATTCAAACACCGAGGGGTGTAGTGGAGGATTTAAAGGATCAATCAGCAAAAGGTAGCAGGAATTTATGAAGTTGAAGCAGTTACTGCATTTGCTGCACAAGTTGGTACATTGACAAAGAAGATTGATGCTTTAGGGGTGCAGACTATGTAGGGTGTGGCAGTTGTTTGTGAATTGTGTGCTGGGAACCATCCGAGCAATCAATGTGCAATTAGTTCAGGGTCAGTACAATACGTTGGTAACTTTAGCATGCAACAACATGGAAATAATTTCAACAACTATAACCCTGGTTGGAGGACTCATCCGAACTTGTCTTAGAATAATAATCAAACCCAAACCTCTATTCCAACACAATCATACCCACCAAGCTTTCAGAATCAAGCTCCACCACAATAAGAAAAGAAGTCAAATCTGGAGGAGCTGTTTTTCTAGTACATAGCACAGAATGAGACAACGATGAACAATATGGAAGTATCAATCCAAAACCTAGAAAACAAAATGGGTAAGCTCGCTCATGCCATTAACAATTGACCTCAAGGAATTCTACCTAGTAATACTAAGATCAATCCAAAGAGGGAAGGTAATAAGCACTGCAATGCTATTACATTACAAAGCGGAAAAAAGTTACCAAGGTTGTTGGTGGAACTGTAAAACAATCACATGGAGATGATTCTGAGGGTAAAAAAATAAAAGATCGCAAGAATGTGGAACATGAAAAGAAAGAGGAAGATTCAGTTGCATGTTCTAATGGAGGTAATCCGAGACCTATTGTGCCTCCCGTGCCATTTCCATAACGTTTGGAAAAATAGAAGTGGGATAAACAGTTTTCTAAATTCTTGAACGTGTTTAAGAAGCTCCAAATAAATATTCCATTCACATATGCGTTGGACAAAATGCCTAACTATGTGAAATTTTTGAAGAAAATTTTGTCAAAGAAGAGAAAACTAGGCGATTTTGAGACAGTGACACTTACAGAGGAGTGTAGTGCTATTCTTCAAAAGAAGCTACCACCAATGCTCAAAGATCCAGGTAGCTTTACAAGTCCATGCACAATAGGCAGCCAATTTTTTAGGAAAGCATTGTGTGACTTGGGAGCTAGTATCAACTTGATGTCACTCTCAATTTATCAGCAATTGGGTTTGAAAGAAGCAAAGCCTACGAATGTTACATTGCAACTTGCGGATAGATCACTCACTTATCTAAGGGGCATAGTTGATGACATTCTAGTTAAAGTGGATAAGTTCATTTTTCTAGCTAATGTCACAGTCTTAGATTGTGAGGAAGATAGGGAAATACCTATTATTCTTGGGCGACCATTCTTAGCAACAGGAAGAACACTTATCGATGTACAAAAAGGTGAGCTAACTATGCGAGTCCAAAATCAAGAGGTTACATTCAATGTATTTTCAGCTATGAAATTTCCAAAGAAAACAAAAGAATGTTTTCGAGTTGATGTGGTGGAAGATGCAGTGAATGAGATATTCATAGGAAGCTGTATTTCAGATCCCCTTAAGAACACCAAGCTATATAAAGAGAAGGTAAAAAGGTGGCATGATAAGAAGATCATTAAGCGGAAGTTTGAGAGGGGTCAAGCTGTACTACTTTTCAATTCGCGGTTAAAGCTCGTCTCGGGAAAACTCAAATCAAGGTGGTCAGGGCCATTCATTATTACGAAGGTGTTCCCACATGGAACAATTGAAGTTAAGGAATCCCATTCAAGGATAACTTTCAAGGTGCACAGGCAGAGCCTGAAGCACTATTAGGGTGGCGACATTGATCGTCAAAAGACCTCAATTACCCTTGCCGACCTGGGATGACACAGGGAGTAGTCAGGCTAATTACTATAAAACAAGCGCTATTTGAAACACAACCCAAATTTTAGTTTTTAAGTTTTATTTGATTTAGTTTTTTTTTTATAAGAAATAATGTTATTAAATAGTTAGTTCATTTTAGTTAGTGTGTCAATTGCTTTCAGATATCAAGATCAGTAACATAGTGTAGCAGCTCTACAAAACAACACCCCAGTGCTTAGTTACTATTTAGCCAACGCCCAAAACAGCACCCCTGAGCAGATTTTCTGCATGGACAGCGCAACAGGCATCCCAAAATAGCGTTGCAGTACCCAAATCAGCGCCCCAACACGCATTTGTTGCCCTCAAGTTATCCCAAAGAAGTAAAACAACGCTGCAGTGCCTAAAACCAATTCCCCAGTGCTGAAATACTGCCTACCCAACGCTATAAAAAAGTACCCCAGCGCAGCTTCCCATGTTCCCAAAAAAAATCTGTCGTATAAATCACCTTAAGTGCTACACTTAGGGAGAAGAAGCTCACCACATCAACTCATACTCTTCCAAAATTTCAAACCTCTATATATATATTCACCCCAACTCTTATTAACCCATAATTCTGTTTAATCATCTTGAATCTCCCAATCTCTTTTATATAACAATCTTACCTCTCATGTGCATCAATGAGTATCAACTAGCACCAAGGGTTCCTTTATTATTCACAATGTTCAAAATTTTACAATTTAAGGGAGACTCAATAGCTACATCGAGAATCTCAGAACGAGTCTAGATGCAATGATCGACTTGCACATCGAATGGACTCATTCAAGGAGTACTCAACAGAATTCAATTACATGCTAGTCCAGATGTTTAGCAACTGGGGTTTCAACTCGGGCACACCTTCACTGCAGTTTCCTAGTCCACCTATGTTTCCTGAATACCATCCCGACTCAGCAGACAATGAGGACGTTGATGATGATGCCAACTAGCGAAGTCTCAGGGAAGTCCTCTATCTTAATTTTTCCCCACCTACAGCAACATTAATACTGGTCCAAGTATTACTAAACAACCCGTTGTAGAACGTTTGAACTTGCAACCACTTATGAATACCATGGTGAGGGCATTTTCGGAGTAAGTCCTTGAATCGCTTCCAAGCTTCATAGAGAGTCTCAGAATCATGTTGTGCGAATGAAGTGATGTCATTCCTCATCCTTGTAGTTTTAGCTAGTGGAAAGAATTTAGCTAAGTATTTTTGAGCTAAATCTGTCCAGCTAGTAATAGAACCCAATGTCAATGAATGCAACCAACTCTTTGCCTTATCACGAAATGTGAAAGGGAAAAGTCGGAGTCTGTTCGGATCTTCAAAAACCCCATTATACTTGAATGTACCAAAAATCTGCAAAAAAACTCACCAAATGATCACTTGGGCAATCGTTAAGCATACCCCCAAACTGCACTGAATTCTAAATCATTTAGATGGTAGTGATTTCTGTTCATCTTCCACTATAGTTTCTTGATTTTTTACTTCTTGACAATCTTTTCGCAAGTTTTGGAGCCTTCTTTCAATTTCATCTTCGTACGATAGTAGCTCTTGACATGTAGATCGTGTTTGTATACATAATTCAAGAGTGCTTGTGAAAATAATTAAAATATAAAATTAAATAAATTTAAAATAAGATCAATTTGATTGAAATTAACATTGAAATAATTACAAGAATAAATCCCCGACAACAGCGCCAAAAACTTGTTGTCCAAATTTGATAATGACAATTTATGTGCAATATACACGATCAACAAGTAATAAAGTGATAAGTAGAGTATCGTTCCCACGGAAAATTGTTACTAATAAATTCTAAGTACTAACTTTGTATGAATTCAATTTTATTTAAACAATTGGAATTGAACTATGAAGTGATTAATTGAAAACTAAATCTAAACTTAATAATCAAGGATTGAATTTACCAGATAAAAGAACTTAAGAATACAACTTCCCCTAATGCTTTGTATAAATCTTTCTGACTCACTTTCCAGTTAATTAATCAAAACAAGTTATTAACTAAGAGTTCAAAATTATTTATCAAACCTCTTCCGATAGTTTGATAAAAATATCTCTCCCAATTAAATTACTATATTCCTATGTAAAATAATTTGGAATAGATTCATTATGTTCAAAGTCTCATAAACAGTTACACATGGCATATAGGTATATTCGTATCCTATACACAAATCCAACTATTCAATCATAAGAAAAATTAACCAGATGCATGTCATCATATTCATCTAAACCTATAATTCATCACCCAATTTCATCTAGGAAATCAAATTAATTGTTGGCCACAAAATCATAATTAAGCACAAAATATGATAAACAACTTATACATGATCAATAAGAACTAGAAATAAGAGTAGATCAATTTAACTAAACTTCAGGTTCCGTTGTAATCTTAATAAAAATTTAGTTCATAACGTAATTGAAAAATGTCATTCTCAAATTAATCAACATCTTAGAAAATCAAAAACTAAAATTAAGATAAAAGAATGAAAACTTAGTTGCAATCTTCAATTTCTCTCTGGCCTTCAAGTTCAATCTTCTTTGTGTCGCTTCCTTCGATTCTTGCCTTCAATTTTTTTATCAATCCTTGGTAATCCCCTCTTAGCAGCCCCTAATATCAGTATATCTTCATCCCAACTCAAACTGTAGCATATATGTAGCATTAGAGTCCAATTTCTACTCAAAAATAAGCCAGAATTCGTCTCCTAGGCTAAAACTTGCGCTCTAGCCCCTAAAATTAGCTTAGCTGGGCTGCGTTTTTGCCCTTATAGAACTGTATCGCTACTTGTAGAGCTTTGGCATTGTTCTTCTTTTGTGCCTACAACTACCCTTGTTGTTTAGTCTTCAAATAATCCAACACTTAGGCTACCAAATGACCTTGTTTCCTTCCAAATAACCTTGTTTCCATCCAAATCATGATCCCTACAAAATAAAATTAAAACACACAAAATGAATAAAAAGGAACATAAAATACTTGAGAACTTGTAATTTCATCCAGCTAAGAATACTCAATTCATAGGTATACAACCCATTCATCAGTAATGCCCCAGGGACTTTTTAGCGTTGCATGATGGAGAATTTCAGTGATATGGCGGGGAAGATAGTGGAAGTGTTTATGGATGATTTCTCAGTGTTTGGGGATTCCTTCAATGGATGTTTGGAGAATTTGGAGAAGGTTTTGGAAAGATATGAGGAGAAAAATTTGGTCCTCAACTGGGAGAAATGCCACTTCATGGTGACACAAGGAATTGTGCTTGGGCGTATCATTTTGGCTAAAGGGATCGAGGTTGAAAAATCAAAGGTTGATGTCAATTTCAACCTCCCTATGCCAAAAGTCATCAAAGATATCAGGCCTTTTCATGGCCATGCCAGTTTTTATTGTCATTTTATTAAATACTTTAGTGCATTGGCCTCACCTTTGACCAACTTGCTTTCAAAAGATGTCCCATTTGTTTGGTCAGATGATTGTGAGGCATCCTTTAAAAAATTGAAAAGCATGCTCACTATACCTCCAATTATGCGACCACCCAAGTGGGATATACCATTTGAGCTTACGTACGAAACAAGTGATTACGCGGTCGGCGCAGCGCTCGGTCAAAGGGAGGACAAGAGACCTTATGTAATATACTACGCTAGCAAAACTCTTAATGAAGCTCAAATGAATTATACCACCACCGAAAAGGAATTGCTAGTGCTAGTATTTGCATTGGATAAATTCTGGTCTTACATCATTGCTTCATCTATAGTAGTCTATACTGATCACTCTGCTTCAAAGTATCCATTGTCTAAGCAGGATGTAAAATCAAGACTCATTAGGTGGATACTCCTTCTACAAGAATTGAAGTTGATGATCAAAGATAAGAAAGGAGTGGAGAACATGGTGGCAGACCATTTATCTTTAGCTGTGGTGCAAGAGGCCGATGAGCATATTCCTATCCCTTATTTTTTCCCTGATGAGCACTTACTTTCTATTCATTCTTTTTGTCCCTCGTATGCTAAAAAATGTAATTAACTTGCTACATGACAAATACCACCGCATTGGAGCTCCGAGGATAGAATGAGATTTATGGCGGATGTGAAGTACTTTTACTTCAACAACCCGTACATGTTCAAATATTTCCCTGACCAAGTCATGTGGAGATGCATACCATAAAATGAACCGTAGGATGTCCTTGTATTTTGCCACATGGAAGTGTACGGTGGCCACTTCTTTTCCAAGAAGACTTTGGCAAAAATTCTACAGTTAGGTTTTTATTGGCCCTCATTAAACAAAGACTGTGTTTCATTTTGTAAGGAATGTGATAGCGGCAAAAGATTGGGTAGTGTGACCCGAAAAACATGATACCCCTCTGCCTTGTACTTGTGATTGAGATATTTGATTGTTTGGGAATTGACTTCATGGGTCCTTTCGCCGTGTCTTTTAGCTACCTATACATTCTACGAGGCTATCCAAGCCAAGACCAATGACCACCGGGTCGTGGTCAAGTTTCTCAAGCAGAACATATTCTCGAGCTTCGGGATGCCTCGTGCTATGATAAACGATGGTGGATCGCATTTCTATAATAGGTCATTCGCATCTTGATTCATAAGTATGGTGTCACACACAAGGTATCCACCGCATATCACCCATAGACAAATGGCCAAGCCAAGTTGGTCAATAGGGAGATCTAAATATCCTACAAAAAATGGTGAACCCGAATAAGAAAGATTGGTCATTTAGACTAATCGTATTTCTTACAAAACCATCCTAAGTATGTCTCCCTATCGGCTCATCTATGGCAAGGGTTACCATTTGCCAGTTGAAATGGAACACAAGGCCTATTGGGCCATTAAGACCTTGAGCTTCAACATGAGAATGGTTGGAGAAAATAGGAAGCTAGATATGAATGAATTGGAAGAGATTTGAAGAGATGCACATGAGAGCTTTAAAATTTCAAAAGAGCGGGCTAAGATCTTTCATGACAAATCCATTATAAGAAAATCATTTGAGCCAGGGCAAAAACTGCTCTTATAAAACTCTTGTCTCTCAATCTTTCAAGGGAAACTCTGATCCCATTGGGATGGACCCAATCTTGTCAGGGTGGCCTACTCCAATGGAGTTGTGGAAGTCACAAACTCCAAGGGTGGTAGGACATTCAAGGTCAATGGCCAAAGGCTTAAGCCATTATTTGAGGGGTTTGAAGGTCAAGGGGTGGAAAAAGAATTGGTGGATCAGGATTACCCGGAGTTGTTGGAGGAATAACTGTTATTACATTTTTAATATATAGTTGTTTTTACTTACATTATCTGTTTATGCTTACTTACTTTATCTCTGCATATAGTGTTGTTTTTCTTAGTTGCAGATATTGGTGTTTTTGTCAAAGCTCAAATGCGAGGTGCTATCTAACCCTGCTCATTTTTCTACAGTCCTTCATTGCATTTCATATCTTTTTTGTTGCATTGAGGACAATGCATGAATCAAGTTGAGGGGTGAGGTACACCATTTGTATGATACACCAATGTCTGTGGAAATTTTTGTTGATAATGCCAATTTTTGTGGTGAAAATTCACCTTTTACAAGTCACACAGATTTTTGTTTACATTAGTTGCAAATTATGTGAAAAATTTAAAAATGTTTGTAAAGAATATCTGAATTTTGATCTATATTCCCCTATTTAGAGTGTTATGGGTTTGTTGATATGTTGATCATTGCGTTGAACCTTGAATACATTAGCACATTATAGAAGTTCATCTTATGTGTGAGTATCACATATATATTTGCTTTTGAACTCAACCTTAAGTACACTGTGAATGTGTAATTTTGTCAATTTACAGATTGGATTCATATTTTAGTACTTGACATGAATAGTGGAGATGAGTAAGGACCTATGAGAGCTTTAGTGTCAATCCTTGTTGGAGGGAACTTACATTTACTCAAGGAACAATTTTTCAAATTTGAAATTTTTTCAATAATCTCATCATGCTTGTTTTGGCTAGATGCATTTGGATAATGGATTGACTTTGTCTTGAAATGCAATGTGCTCCCCCATGCCCATCTAGAAAGGATCTTAGGCCTTCTTTGTATTACTTTGAGCCTTAGCCTTTTTCTTGTGAAATTTTTTATCCCAAGTGCCGTGATTGAGCCTTGATGGTAAATTTGTTTCCATACCACACATTTGACCAAGACAGTGCAGAATGATAAAAATCTACCTCAGCTTGGTTGTTTCTAGAGCTGAATATGAGTGATCATAAAAGAGAAGGAAACTCAAAAGGGATGAATGATGTAGAAACTCAAAGAGTTGAATGGAAAAAGAATGAAAATCCAAGAAAAGGAGAAAAAAGGGGTGAAAAGAAGAAAAGAATTACCAAATAAAAAGAAAATGTCAAGGAAAAGAGAGAAAAGGAAACAAAGAGTGTGATGATGGTGTTTGACTAAAAATCCCATGAAAAGGGAGATGTTTTGAAACAATAGCCATTCACTTAGAACAACCCTCTTTGTTGTCCTTTTTCCTTCATTTCATTTACCTATATATCACCCTAAGGCCTCATTATAACCCGTGAAAGTCCAAAATGATCTAGAGAAATATGGGGGATGCATACTTTTAAAGAAAAAGAGAAGTTGGTTTTGCTACCTAATGCCCTACCATGCCCTTCATGAGATTATGCCAAGATCGTTTCATTTTCATGGATGAACTTTATTTTTGGATTATATATGAGCATACTTTGTTTTGTGCACAAGATTCTATCTCACATATACATATAGAGAGCATGCCAAGATAACTAGAATGTGATTTATTGTTAAGAGAGACCTTTGGTGAGTTTTGCTTTGAAGCTGAATTTGGCTAGCCAATTGAGTGTGAATTCTGTTGTGTAAATGCTTAAATTACATGTCCATTTCACATACACATGAGTTTGAAAATGAATGTGTAGACACATAATCTAGACTAGTATTTAAAGCTGTTATGATGCTCATGTGTGCTTGGTTCAGGCATTTGAACGATGTGTTAAGTAGCCCCATGCTTACAGGATAGGGGAACATTTCTCAATTTTTTGATAGTTGAATGAATTTGGAATGCCCTTGTCATTTGAATACGTGTCTTACATTTTGGGTGTTCATGTTGATAGTTAAATATAGAATCTATACCATGTGTTTTGAAAGCATCAAGATTGTAAATCATACTGCAATTTTGGTAATGACTTGGGGCATGGTGGTTCAAATTGTGGTTTACAAGCATAGCACATGATTTAGGAGGATTAGAGGTCATAAATAAAATGCTAGAATGTGTACGAGTTGAAGTGAATTGGAGAGCATAGGTTTTTGCAAATAAAGTGAAAACCTACTGGTAGTTTTGTACATAAAACTATCGGTAGATTTTGCACACTAGTTTTTAACCTACCAGAAAACTACTGGTAGTTTTTTCTCACTGGAGTAAAACCTACCGGTAGGTTTGGCATCAACCTACTGGTAGGTTTTGCCCAAAATGCCAAACATAAGGATTTTAATCAAATTTTTTCGGGAGACTGTTCATTGTCTCCCTAACTTACAATCTCTCTGGCCTTTCTATCCCCCTCCAAACAATCCTAAACTTCAAATCTTCTTTTGCATTACCTTAATCTCTCATCCCTCACTATTAAGGTTGTTGATTTAGTGGATTTCATTCGAGATTTGAGGATTCCATAACCTAAGCCCTAGTTTTGTTGAATTTTACCCCAAGCTGTAACCTCTTTAAATCTTTTCAAAAGTTCTAAAATCTTTGCAATGGCTTGCATGGGGACGATCATCCGTGATGTTGTGGACTTGATTAAGGGGTTGTTTTTGGCTCTTATGCAACTTTTGGTGTGTGAGGCACTATTGCTTTGCATGGCCCACAACAAGAGCACTGGCGGTAATAGTGCCCGCAAGAGAAGCGGGGAACGGTCGAGTGGAGACCAGGGTGAGTGAAGGAAGAAGGCTAGGAACGATGCTCGGTACTAACGCATCGAAGAAAAGAACGTAACTTGTGAACGTGGATAGGATATCCCTGGGTCTGAACAATGAGGTTGTGAGGATCATAGAGGCCCACATGATTGGAATTTGGTTTGAGCCTATTGATTAACACAAAATATTGTATATTTCATGTACATTTACATCCCTTTTACACTTGCTTTTGTAGTTAAAACTAGCAAAATTGCAATGTTCGAGCTATTAATGGAGTTTTGGTATGTTTACATTTACAAAGGTTTAAATAGTGCTTGTTAGGCCCTATCATGGTGTTTGAGTTGACTCGAGATGAGATAGTGGCTTAATGATAGATTAAAAGGTGGAGGAACCAAGATTTTAGCAAAACAGGGGAAACCCTACGAGTTGGCCATACCAGTAGGTTTTGGCTATTGAACTTGCACCTACCAATAGTTTTTGCTCACTGGAGTAAAACCTACCGGTAGGTTTCCATCAACCTACCGGTAGGTTTTACTGAAACAGGTTAGATTTTGCATCTCAAGCTCTGCAACTTTGGAGGCTCCACCATTGGGTCTCTCACTAATCCTTGACACTCCTTACACACAGACATCCCCTCCTCAACCCTAGCTTGGACTTTTGGAGGCTTGGACATTAATGAGGAGAGAGACAAAGAGAGGAAGCTGGGTGTGCAGGCTAGGCCTGCCCAATCCATCCATTCAACCCCCTTTTGATCGGAGGTCCATCACACAGGCTAAGAAGGCTCCATGGATGTTTTTGAATAGCTACATTCACCGTGATGGATACCTATTGTAATATAAAGAGAGAAGATAGAAGGAAGAAGAATAAATTATAGAGTGAGAAGTTAATATTTTTGCATTTTCTTCCATACATTGTCTTGTAATTTATTGTAAGATTGGTTTAAGCTTCATTTAATGTCTTTAATGTCATTTATTACAAGTACATTTCAAGTTTAGTCTTACATTTTAGAGTTCACCATTAATGCAGTCAAGTTCTTCATTTTCAAGTTTTAAAATGTGTATTGCATATTTCACTTCATAATTTATACTTTTTTGCATTAACTTAGCTCCAATCTTCATTCCTTCTAATGTCTTTCTATAACATTTGTATCTTTCCTTTAGATATGAGTAGCTAAGCTGTTAAGTTGGTTAATCCAAGGGAGACCTCCTATTGGGTATGCAATTTCAACTCATTTTCTTTCCTCCTCGTAGTGTACGTTGATTCGGTTTGACTGGGTTGAGTGTGGATGTGGTTGTGAGTCTTTGATATCCCATAGACTTTTCATGAGGTATGCTTGGATCCTCACCTCCATCCTAGTCCCTTGCTTCCCACGAATCAATCGAACATCTAGACACCATTAGGGGAAGGTCTCAAGTTAAGTTTGTATTCCCATTGGAATGACCCCTTCGGATTAGCCAACACTTGTTTCCATTTCCAATTATATCAAGATACAATTAGAAGCCAAACTCAAACAACAAAAGATTTTTACTTTTTTCACTTTTTCACAAAATCACCTTCAACACGATTCACCACCTTCCTTAACGAGACGACCTTGGAATGTGTTTTCCAAGTAAAACATGACACTCGAAAGTCTCCCTGTGCTTAGGGAGCACTTTTGTTCACACACGCACACACATTTCATTTCACACATCCATTTTCCATATTTCTTGCATTAAACTTGAGTGAGAGTGACACTCACCCCTATATAACCCATATACACATTGAGGGTCCATGTGTGGAGCTTAGGGAATACGAGGAAATAATCCAAGCACCCGCGAGTGGGTTCAATTTGGAATTATGTCGAGAGTTTTACAAAAAAATCAAGGTGGTGGACGAGGATGCGGAGATTTTGAGATCTAATGTAAGGGGCAAGACTTTTGATGTGTGATTACCACCTCAAAGAAGTACGAGAGGCCGCCTCCCTACACCTCGATGTACCCACATAACATTCCTGGGGTCAGGACCATTCCAGAGTATGTGGCTTCGATGTACGAGGACCAGACTCAATTTAGGGGAACAATCCAAGTCAGGGGCCTCAACCATGCATACGGAATGATGAATAAAATTTTGCATTACAATTTACCTTCCATGGGAGGAGCCGAGAAGAACCCAAACATGGAAAAACTAGCTCTCTTGGATGCGGTGATGACTGGGAAGGCTTTGGACATAGCGATCTTAATATGGGAGGTGATGAAAGAATTCTCCCAGGCTACAAAGCCGAAGGCAAACCTTCCATTTGGAAATCTAGTCACCCAGATGTGTGACCATTTCAAGGAGAAGGGTTATGCCTTTGACAAGTTGACTCCTCCCGAGACGGAGCCATATGGAAGGCAAGCAGCACAAGAGGTCTACCATGAGTCAAGGTAAGTGTGCTAGGGTTTTAAGACTGGAGTCATTAGCTATAGGACCTTACTCTACGGGGCCATCTGCTCCTAAGCCATCCACTTCTGCCCAAGTGTGCACAGTTTCTTAGTGCCTTGATGTGTTGGAGGAGACTGAGTGGGGGATATCGGCAATGATGACCAGGCTATTCCAACATATGTTCCCTGGCGACCTGGTCCCCAGTGCACCTCCACCTCCGGCTACCACACCTTCCACCTCCATCCCCTCATCTGTCACTGTTGTTGAGGTGGGAGATTCAGATGATGAAAACGAGGAGGAGGAGGAGGAGGAGGAGAGTGAGGAGGAGGGTAAGGAGAAGGATGCTGACGATGACAGAGACGAGGGAGATAGAGATGATGAGTAGGGTGGTATTATTTTTGTCCTTTTTGATTTCGGTTGTACATAGAAAATAATGGATTTATCGACTTTGCAGAAGAGTCTTTAGGAATTTTAGGCCATTTTTTCTATTTTTTAATTCTAACTCCATGTACTAAATTTTTGAAAGAAATTAATGAAATGCCACAGTTGTTGTTCCATCTTGCCCAAGTTCATTTCGTTAATTGCATTGTGATTTTTGTATTTTGAATGTTTGATGAATTACTTGTGTAAATGGATTGTTGTGGTTTCATACTCGTTGGTTTGAACGTAAACTTTGCTAGGAACTAGCAAAGCTCAAGTTAGGGGGTGTGATTAGCATGAAATATTGCATATCATGTGTGCATTTACACGTTTTTTATACTCTCTTTTGTGGGGAAAACGAGGAGAATTGCAATGTTTTGAACTTTTAATGAGGTTTTGGTGTGTTTGCTGGTAAAAGAGCTTCATTGGTGCATGCAAAGCCCCTATCATGGTGCCCAAGAACTATGGAGTTTAGGGGGAGGCTTGACGATGGCTTGGAAGGTCAGAGTGTAAAACCCGGGTAAATTTCAACTTTTTCGGAAAAAGGGCAAAATGATAATTTGTCACTATAATACGGGTTTTAAATCAATATTTTTTAGAGCTTGGATGATGCAATGGACCTCACTGTATAATTCGTATCGCGAAATTGAGCTGTCATGTCAATTTTCATCAAATTCTGAGATAGTCGAATTTTACACATTTTACGAGACAACTGGGTGACGAATGACAATTTGAATAAAATTTCCAAAAAAAGTAATAAACGTGTGGGGCGATGTGGACTAAAACCAGGATTTTTTT
The DNA here is from genome assembly GCA_963454935.2 of Ilex paraguariensis. Taxonomy (NCBI): domain Eukaryota; kingdom Viridiplantae; phylum Streptophyta; class Magnoliopsida; order Aquifoliales; family Aquifoliaceae; genus Ilex; species Ilex paraguariensis. Next base: position 1,182,916 of record CAUOFW020002836.1, read on the forward strand.
AAGTCATTTTAGGTTAAAAACGGATCCGAAAGTAATAAACGTGCGGGGCGATGTGGACTGCACATTAGTGACTATAAATACCAACTAAAAATCAGATTTTTGGAGAAAATATCTCCCCATTCTTTGCTGTGTTCAAACGTTAGAAGAGAGAAGAGAGAAAAAATCATTTTCAAGCTTTCTCCCTTCGATCTATGAAGTTCTGTCGGTCGGAATCACTTGGACCAAGAGTTAAAGTTGATCACCGCGACGAGCGCTACGTCTACGTATGAAGAACGAGGGATTTCACCAAACATCCAAATAGAGGATTTTGAGAAATCAAGGTTTTGGAGCTTGGGAGGTGTTCTAGAGGTTTCTCCCACTCCTACCTTGGTTTATTTTCTTACCTATAATGTTTTATGAAATGGGTAAGGGTATAGGATAACCTAAGTCACTTGACTATGGTTAAAGAAAAGTGGAAATGTTTATGGAATTGGCCTAGACCAATTCCTAGCAAAGTTCGGTATTGAGGAAGTACTTGTGCAATCCCTTAGAACCAAGAAAACCAAAGGTTATGTTTCAGAAAAAAGGAATGAACGATGTAATTCAATGTATAAATGTCTACTAGAAGGTGACACACGCACTACTAATGCGAGAAAGAGGAAAATTTTCAAGTTTTAAACTTGATCATATCTTGAGATACTATGTGAGTGTTTGATTGCTATTTTACATGTGTGTAGATGGCAAATCAAAGAAGAGGACGCCGAGGCGGTAGGTGGAACAACCAACCACCACCGAAATTTGACCAACAAGCCTTTGTGGAGGCTATTGGTGCGACGACCGCTACCATTGCACAGGCTAGTGCAAGTGGGAGTCAAGGATGCTCAAGTCACCTTCAGAAGTTCAATACACATCAACCTCCAATCTTCATGGGAGGGGCAGCTCCGATGGTGGTTGACCATTGGTTCCGACAAGTGGATAAGGTCTTAAGGGCTATGGATATCACCTCTGATGCCACAAAAATAACACTAACTACTTTTCAGCTAGAGGGAGAATCTCAAGTGTGGTGGGATTGGGTCAAGACCTTGAAGAACTTGGAGGTAATGATATGGGCAGAGTTCAAAGAGCTCTTTATGGAAAAGTATTTCCTGGCGGCTGCTAGACATACAAAGGCCTGGGAATTCTTAGATTTGAGGCAAGGAACGATGACGGTGATGGAGTACGTGACTATGTTCACTGAGTTAGCCCATTTTGCCGTTGACTATATGGCCATATATATGGCCAAAGTGAGGAAATTTGAGGATGGCTTGAAGTTGTCCATCTGGGGTAAAATAGTGGGTCTTCTTCTGCAACACTTAGACTCAATAGTCGCGACAACTATGGCCATTGAGAGGGAGGTGGATGACGCAAGGAGCATCCGGGAGTCGGGTGCTAAAGACAAGAAGAAGGAGGGCCAATCCTCTTCTTCTAGCTCGGGGTATAAGGAAAGGACCTCGACTCCACAGAGCCACGGCTATCAAGGCCAAGGCCAAGGTCAGTCTTCCCAGGGTGGGAGAAATCAGAGGCCTTTTTACTAGGATGGTCGAAAGACTTGCTACCATTGACATCAGCGGGGTCATATGAAGCGGGATTGCCCCCAAAGGCAGGGATCCCAGAGTAATGGGTCATCTTAGTCCCAGACTTCGGTGAGCCAGCCACAAATACATTATACTCCTTACTACCCTACCATGGGCCAGGGGAGCCAATATCAGTTCCAGGGTGCTACACAGGCCCCTACTACTCCACGGGTTAGGACTCCGCAAGCAGGCTAGATAGGCCAAGGCTTAGGTCGAGGCCGAGGATAGGGCTCACAAGTCGGAACTTCGGAGACCTAGGGGTGTGTCTACGCCATGATGCCACAGACTGATCCGGCAGATCAATCGGTGATACAGAGTACATTTCTACTCTCTCGTTTATGGGCTAGATTATTATTTGATTCTGGTGCATCGCATTTATTTATTGTTGTATCTTATGTGAGAGATTTGGGCTTAGAGGTTGAGACCTTGGAAGAGCCATTGCATGTGAGTTCTCCCCTAGGAGCTAGGGTGAGAGTTGATCAGATATGTAGGGGTTGTGAGTTAGAGATGTCGAGGATTCTACTCACCATGGACCTTAGGTTTATGGACTTGTCGGAGTTCGATGTTATCCTCGGGATGGATTGGTTGGCGGCACATCGAGTCGTCATTGATTGTGATCAGAAGAGGGTCACTACTTATACGCCTGAGGGTGTTTGTTTCATATTTCAGGGTGAAAAACGCGTTGTTTTACCCCAAACTATGTGTGATTCTCGTTGGCATGAAAAGTTGATGGGTTGTCTTGCAAGCCTTACCCTGGAGGATGAGGCGAGATAGCAGTTGGGTCTACCTCGATTTGTATGTGAGTGTGAGGACATTTTTTTGGATGGATTACCGAGATTACCTCCACATAGGGATGTAGACTTCACCATTGAGTTGCATCCTAACACGTCGCCTATTTCTATGACTCCACATAGGATGACGCCAGTTGAGTTGCAATAACTCAAGGTGTAATTGCAAGAATTGTTAGACAAGGGGTTTATTAGGCCAAGCACTTCACCTTGGGGCGCTCCGATATTGTTTGCCAAGAAGAAAGATAAGACTCTTCGATTATGTATCGACTATCGACAATTGAATTGGGTTACTATCAAGAATAGGTACCCTTTACCGTGGATAGATGACTTGTTTGGTCAACTGAGAGGGGCACGAGTCTACTCTAAAATAGATATCTGTACTGGTTACCATCAGTTGAGGGTTAGGGAGGAGGATATACCTAAGACAACATTCAGGATGCGGTATAGGCATTTCTAGTTCACAGTGATGCCATTCGGATTGATGAATGCTCCAGCAGCATTCATGGATTTTCATGCATAGGGTGTGTTAACCCTATTTGGATCAGTTTGTTGTGTTATTTGTTGACGACATATTAATCTACTCCAAGTCAGAGGAGAAGCATGAGGGTCATTTAAGGGTTGTTCTCAAGACCTTGAGAGATCACAAGTTGTATGCCAAGTTCAGCAAGTGTGAATTTTGGCTTACAGAGGTAAATTTTTTGGGACACATGGTGTCAACTTCGGGTGTATCCATAGACCCGGAGAAAGTTAAGGCAGTCATGAATCGGGAAAAGCCGAAGTCAGTCTTTGAGATACGCAGTTTCTTGAGATTGGCAGGGTATTACAGAAGGTTCATCGAGGACTTCTCCTAATTAGCTGCGCCTATGATGAGATTGACCCAGAAAGAGGTCAAGTTTGAGTGGAACGATTCTTGTGAGAAGGCATTCCAGGAATGAAAAAGGAGGCTTACTTCAGCTCCTATTCTGATAGTTTCGAAAAGGGGATAGAGGTACACGGTGTATTGTGATGCCTCGAAGGACGGACTTTGGTGTGTTTTGATGCTATCCGGAAGGGTAGTGGCTTATGGTTCTCGATAGTTAAAGAACCATGAGCATAATTACCCACCCCCATGACATGGAGTTGGCGGCTATTATTTTTGCTTTGAAGGTTTGGCGTCACTATCTATACAGTGAGCAATTTGAGGTGTTTTCGGACCACAAAAGTCTAAAGTATATATTTACATAGCGGGACCTTAAAATGAGGCAACGCAGGTGGATGGAATATTTAGAGGATTATGACTTCACTTTACATTACCATCTTGGTAAAGCAAATGTGGTGGCTAATGCACTCAGTCGGAAGTCACGGGGAGTCTTGGCTAGTGTGGCTTCCCAAGAGTGGTGGATGCTCAAGACCGTAGGACAATTTGGGCTACAATACATGGGTTAGGCTCAAGGCATTTTAGGGAGCTTGGTGACTACTCCTTCTCTACTGAGCAGAGTGATTGAGTCCTAGGGGCGGGACACAGAGTTACCATCGATCAGGGACCGAGTATAGACAGGTACAGGTGACAAGGGTTGGACCATTCACTCGGATGGTAGTCTTCGATTTAGGGGAAGGATTATGGTTCCCCAGTTTGCGGAGCTAAAGAAGGAGATTCTCAGAGAGTTTCGCTGCTCCCGTTTTGCTATACATCTAGGTAGCACGAAGATGTACCATGATCTTCGTTGCTAGTATTATTGGAGCGGGATGAAGAGAGACGTTGGAGACTTTGTCAGACGATGTATCACGTGTCAGTAGGTTAAGGCTGAGCAGTAGAGATCAGCGAGATTACTCCAGCCCTTGGAGATAGTTGAGTGGAAATGGGAGCATATCACGATAGATTTTGTGACTCACTTGCCACGGACATCGCGGGGACATGAAGCGGTGTGGGTGATAGTGGACCGGCTTACGAAGTCGACACACTTTTTGGCTGTACGGATGACCTTCACATTGGAGAAATTCTGCAGGTTGTATATACAGGACATTGTTCGGTTGCATGGGGTGCCTATATCTATAGTATCGGATCGGATCCCAGGTTTACAACTTATTTTTGGGAGAGTTTCTAGCAAGCTATAGGGACACAGTTGTTGATGAGCATTATTTTCCATCCCCTAGATGGACGATAAGTCTGAGAGGACCATCCATACATTAGAGGACATGCTACGGGCATGCGTCCTAGATCTCAAGGGTAACTAAGAAGACCATCTCCCTTTAGTGGAATTCTCTTACAACAACAGTTATCATGCGAGTATTCAGATAACACCCTATAAGGCACTATATGGGAGGCCATGTTGTTCTCCGATTTATTGGACGGAGGTGGGAGAGAGACCCTCTAGGGGTCCAAAATTGATCAGAGACACCCCGGAGAAGGTGGACTTGATACAGAAGAGTCATCGCACGGCTTAGAGTCGACAGAAAAGCTACGCCACCAGACGGCGGTGACCTCTAGATTTTGAGGTGGGAGATCATGTCTTATTGAAGGTGATGCCTAAAAGAGGAGTGGTCAGGTTTGGTAAGCTAGAAAAACTGTCGTCGAGGTATATCGGGCCCTTCGAGGTACTCAAGAGGGTTGGTATAGTTACTTACCGATTGGCGTTATTACCAAATCTATTGGGTATTCATGCGGTATTCCATCCCTCTATGCTCCGAAAATATACTCTAGATCTGACACATGTGGTGGATTGGGGAGAGCTTGTTGTTGATACGATGGGACTTTCGAGGAGGGACCGGTGCGCATCATGGATAGTCGGGATCAAGTTTTGCGAGGCAAGACCGCGAGGCTAGTAAAGGTGTTGTGGCAGCACCGAGTAGTGGAGTAGGCGACTGGGAGCGCGAGGACACCATTCGTACCAATTATCCTTTCTTATTTGAGGATGAAGGTACACTCTTATAGTCATTATGTGTTATGTAACTGTTGCATATGCATATGCTTGAATGTATATGTGTGTGAATTTCAAGGACGAAATTCTTTTAAGAGAGGAAGAATGTAAAACCTAGGTAAATTTGAACTTTTTCAGAAAAAGGGCAAAATGGTAATTTGCCACTATAATGCGGGTTTAAAATCAATATTTTTCTAGAGCTCGGATGATGCAATGGACCTCACTGTTGAATTCGTATCGCGAAATTGAGATGTCATGTCAATTTTTGTTGAATTCTGAGATAGTCAAATTTTACACATTTTACGATACAACTGGGTGATGAATGACCTCGTGAACGTCCCCAAAAAAAATAGAAATTATAAAATTTCCTTATAATTGAATAAAATTTCAAATAAAAATAATTTGAACTAATAATGGGATTTCTTTAAGTCGTTTGGGGTTAAAAACGGATCCAAAAGTAGTAAACGCGCAAGGTGATGTAGATTGCACATTCGAGACTGTAAATACCAACTAAAAATCAGAGTTTTGGAGAAAATATCTCCCCATTCTTTGCAGTGTTCAAACGTAAGAAGAGAGAGAAGAGAGAAAAATCATTTTCAAGCTTTCTCCCTCTGATCTACGAAGTTCCGTCTGTCGGAATCACTTGGACCAAGAGTTAAAGTTGATCAACACGACGAGGGCTATGTCTACGTACCAAGAACGAGGGATTTCACTGAATATCGAAAGATAGAATTTTGGGAAATCAAGGTTTTGGGGCTTGGGAGGTGTTATAGAGGTTTCTCTCACTCGTATCACACTCCAAGAGGTAGGGTTTCTCCTACCTTGGTTTATTTTCTTACCTAGTATGTTTTATGAAATGGATAAGGTTATGGGATAACCTAAGTCACTTGACTATGGTTAAAGAAAAGAAGAAATGGGTATGGAATTGGCCTAGACCAATTCCTAGCAAAGTTCGTTATTGAGGAAGTACTTGTGTAATCCCTTGGAACTTAACATTTTTGGGCATACTATGCATTCTATTGTTGCCTTCTTGGTGTTTTGCTAAGTGCTATGTGAACTTTGTTGAGGATGAATAAGTTGCTACATGTGTTAATATATTAGCATCTTGTTGATTTATTGTAATTATATGCAATTGATATTAATTGTCATGACATAAGTGAAAATGTGTGGTTAAATGGCTCATTTGGCATTCATTGCATTTAGGACATGATATGACATCACATTCATGGGCTTAGGCATGAGTGTGGGTGTGTGTGGGCATGGTTGATTCAAACATCATATATGGTGGTTGAAGGTGGGCTCAGGAAAGTGGGTTGAAGATTCCACTGAGTCGCATGGTTGCATGCCTGAAAAACTTGTCTTGGGTATAGCAAGAAGGGTTAGACACTCCCTCGGGTGAAAGGCCTGCCTACTTGGTTCATACAATCCACTGAGGTGAAATTCTAGAAAAGTGTAATGGCGTACGGAGCCAGCAGTGTGATTCCAAAATCCGATACCTAGCAAAGACACATGGTTTTGCTTTATATAAATGATTCATTTGATGGGAAACATCCAACAATGAATAGGTTTTATGAATGTATGATTGTATTTCAAAATGATCTTCGGATGTAAGTCATCACGGACAAATGTTTTACACACATGCATTGCATTGTGTTGTGGGAGTTGGTGAGGACTCGGGACAAGGTGAATGAGTGAGTCTCATCTCATTTCATGGCATGACATTATGATTTTTCAACATTCAATTACATGTTCTTGTTGGAATGGATATTGGTTTTCGTTGGTTACATGTGCACATTTCATATGCATTTGGGAGGGGAGTAGCCTCTGTCAGAAATATTCTACTGGGCATTGGCTCACCCTATACGGGAACTCATTTTAGGTGCGGGGTTCGAACCAGTGGAAGACTCGCATTCAGGGCCTCAACGATGAAGAAAAGCGGGGTTGTGGCTTTTGAAAACAAGTCTTTGTAAAAATCTTTGTTAAAACTACGTTTTGGTATGTAAATACATGTAAATTGTTGAAATGGACTTGTATGAATAAAGTTTTATGTGGAAAACTCCATTATGCATGTTTTGGATGAAAATGGAATGGTTTTAAAATGAAAAATAGGCGAAATAGGCAAAGGAGGGCAAAGTGTACCGGTACTATGTACCGGTACTGCGTGTCTAAAAGGAAAAGTGTACTAGTACTGTCTGTCCAGAAGCCAAACCATACCGTTACATAATACCAGTACTGTTTCCTAAAATTTGAAATTTTAAAACTAAAGTGCCACGTTTTTGTACTTTGTTTTTCTTGGTTCCAATGATACAAATGGCCATTACATGAGGTATATTGGACCTTGGTTGGATTAAATGATTAAAGGAACACGGGTTACATGTGTGAGTTAAAAGTCTAGATAATGGAATAATATTAGCGTGATGTCGAATCAAGCGACACTCACTGGTCTTTTCGCGGGTTGACGGGTGGTCAACGGTAAATTAATGACCCCTGAATTTAGGGGCTTCACAGAAAGAACCAAGAATTGAGCAAAACAAGTTAAAACCTACCAGTAGGTTTGTCTTAAAGCTACCAGTAGGTTTTGGCTAGTGGAGTGGTTTCTACTGGAAAACTACCGAAAGATTTTGGCTACCGCAATAAACCTACCGGTAGGTTTTGCTAGAAAGCGCCAGATTTTGTAACTCAAGCTCTGCCACATGGGGGTCCCATGGGAGTTGCTGGGTAGGCTTTCCTGGCCAACCCAAAGCCATCACGTCAGCCTCCTATGGATGGAAGGGCTGTCACACACCTAGGGGGACCTCCATGGTCGAATTTGCAAGCTTCATTCACCATTAACCAGATTGTATTGCATTGTAGAGAGAGATGCTCAATGACGAAGATGAAGTTCTAGGGAGAGAAATTTATGTTTTTGCATTTTGTTCCATCCATTTCACTTGTAATTTCTTGTAAGACTTGTGTAAGCTTCATTTAATGTCATTTATTACACGTACATTGCAAGTTTAGTTGTATATTTGTTATTTCACCATTGTTGTATTAAGTTTTCTTCATTTCAAGCTTTTAAAATGGGTATTGAATGTTTTTCTTAATTTCAAGCTTTTAAGATTTCTTGTATCAATCCAAGCTCCAATCTTCATTTCTTTACAATGTCTCTTTCTTTTATTTATGTTCTTGCATTAAATATGAGTAGCTAAGATTTAAGTTGGCTAATCTAAGGGAGAGTTCCTCTTGGTTATGCTAAATCAACCCTTTTTCATTCCTCCTCCTAGTGTATAATGATTTGGTTTGACTAGGTTGAGTGTGGACGTGGTTGTGAGTTCTTGATACATTATAGACTTGTCATGGGGTATGATTGAATCCTCACCTCCATTTTAGTCCTTCGCTTCCTACGAATCCATCAACATCTAAGCACCATTGAAGGAAGGTCTTGGGTTGATTTGGCATTCCCATTGGAATGACCTCTTTGAATTAGCCAACGCTTGTTTTCATTTCTTTTTCATCAAGAACACAATTCACTAAAAATCAAACTCAAAGATTTTTACACTTTTCCCTTTTCACCAAAATTGCCTTCAACATAATTCCCTTCATTCTCTGAGGAGATGACCTTGGAATACAAGTTTCAAGTAAAACACGACTCTCGAAAGTTTCTCTATGCTTGGACATCACTTTTGTACACACACACATTTCATTCCACACACAAGTTTACCCCCATTTTCTCCCATCATTATGAGGTAGAGTGACACTCACTTAATTGTATAAGCCACATACACATTATCGGACTCACGGTCGGATATTAGGGTATACGATGAAATAAATCAAGCATAGATGATGACCTTAAATTGTTGAAGACCAATGTGTGGGGAAAAGGAATTGAGGTCACCCCAGTGGTCATTACTACGACATTACAATACCAGAGGCCTCCGGCTAACACTGTTGTGTTCCCCTATGGCACCTAAGGGAGGAAGCAATTGTAACGACCCTAAAATTGGTGGTCATTTTTCAACCGTTGACCACCCGTAAACCCGCTGAAGTACCTATGATTGTCGCACAACCCGACATCACGTCAATAGCATCGCCTTAACCGGAATTATAACTCACGCGTGTAACCCGTGTACATCTTATCATTTAATCAAATTGTGGTCCAATGAACCACATTTCATACTCCATTATAGTCCATTTATATCTTTGGCACCAAAGAACTCATAGTCCAAAAGCATGGTAAAACAGTTTTAAAAATTCAAATTTTTGGAAGGTGTACCGGTAGGCCCTACCGGTATGAGCTGCCCACTGGACCTCATCCTACCGGTATGCCCTATTGGTATGTGATTCTCACGTTTTAGTAATCGGATTAATATTATACACCCAAGTATGAGTGGTTGAATTGTAGTTTTCTCAGTTTTTAGTCCAAGTATCGATCCCACAAAGAGTTTTAACAATTTGGAAATGAAATAAAATAGAAAAGTTGCTATTTCAAATAAGACAGCATGTGATAGCTTGTGGTGTGAGCTTAGATTAATAATGAGCCTACGTAAATAGTTGTGTGCAGATACAGTAAAAACAATAATAAAAAATATCCTTTAGTTCAAAGATCTCATATTTGTTATATTGGTTAAATGCTGGAAATGTTACCTTACAACAATCAACTTCCATTTTACTGGCAAGTTAATTGGTAGGTCTAATGTATATAAACCATCACACAACAACTTCTTAGGTTAGCTGGTGGTATTCATGACAACTGATTAATCCAAGCAAACCAGAATGACAAGTCATTCATGAGGAATACTTCAACTATTTATTTGTTTTTCATAATAGTAGGTGCATATATAATAAACCATAACACAACCACTTCTTAGGTTAACCGGTGGTAGTAGTCATAACACAACAACTTCTTTGGTTAGCTGGTTATAGATATGTCAATTGACTAATCCAAGCAAACCAGAAGGACAAGCAATTCATTAGGAATACTTGAATTATTCATTCGACTATATCTTGTGATACATATATACTAGTTAAACATCCTCAATGTTCCAGTGGAGGACTAGCCATACCGATAGGAATGCCGTGGTTGTTGGACTGGTAATATTATCCTTTATACCAGTTAAACGATCTAAGTAATCCAGAAGGATGAGCCATTCATGAGGATCACTTAAGTCATTCATCTGATAGTTATATATATATATATATATATATAAGTTAAACCCTAATAACCCAGAAGGATCATTTAGGTTTTGTAACAAGCATCGGTTAATATCCTCAGCATTCCGGTAGAGGACTAGCCATACCGATAGGAATGCCGTGGTTGTTTTACCGACAGGTTGATGATGCACTGATAACATACTTCCAGGCACAGCACTGAAAGTACGTACATCACTGTATCATGTATGAAACATATAATACATAGATATATAAACATATAAAGTAACAGCATTTCCAGAATTTAACCAGTATTATACATATGTTTACCTTTCACTGGAGGATATACGGGACTACTCACGCCCCATTGCTACATACTAGCAAGGAGTGCAGACATTTTTCATTATAACTAAAATTAAAAGACATAATCTAAAATGTCTTTCACATTGAACAACTAAAACACAATCAGCTTTATTATCAGTTAAGACGAAAAGGTGATGACAGTTCAACTATCCGAATAGAAAGATACAACAGAAATGTAAAAGTACGAAATTTAGACTGAAGTGCATCACGGACCGGATCGTTTTTGCAACTTCTCTTTTTCTCTTTCTCTTTTCTTTCCTTTTCTATTTTGTTTATCTTTCTCTTTTCTCTCTTGGTTCTGGCCTGCTGAAGTCTAAAGAGGAGATGGCTATTTATAGCCATTTGAAGAAGCAGGAGGTGGAAGGCATGAAGATGTGATCAAGAGTGACCGTCCGGACGCCATCATCACCATCCGAATGGTGAAGCTTTGCTGGAATTTGCAAGTTGCCTTTTGTTGACTCTTCATTTGATTTAATTACACTTTAGCCTTGGTATTTTCAAGTTTCCCTATGTTGCTCCTTGTATTCTGTAGTAATTCTGCATTAAACATGCAAATTGTAAACATAACACACATAAAACCCTAATTACCGCACAAACCCTAATTGACTTTAATTGCTAGTTTTTAGTTATTCTAGCACACTAATTCGAATTTATTATTGTTTTAATTTTTATATTCCTTAAGGTTGATCAGTATGCTTTGGAAGATGTACCGGGATGCCCTACAAGTATGAGTTGCCCACTAGACCTCGTCATACCAGTATGCCCTACCGGTATGCTTTGCCTACTTTTGCCTATTTCACCTGTTTTGCATTTCCAACTCATTCCAAGCTATCTTATTTCCATCCAACACATGTGTAATAACAATTTTCATTTAATAGAAGGTCCATACACATTCTATTACATTCATTTCCATAAATTTACATACCATAACTAAGTTTTCATAATGATTGTACAGAAACTCAAAATAAAGCCACATCTCGACTTTCTTCATCCTTGAGGTCCCATGCGAGGGCCTTCCTCTGGCGTATATTCCACACCTTAAATGTTTTTCCCGTATATGGTGAGCCACGCCTAGTAGAGTATTTCCTACAGAGGTTACTCCCTAACCTAAGTGCACATGCAATGCTCGTATGCAACATTTAGCCAGCAATAACCATTTCAACCAAGATTTAGCAAGTCTAAGTTGGAATCTAACATATCATGCCATGAGATGAGGTGATACCCACTCATGCAACTCAACCAGAGCCCTCCCTAGCTCATTTTCCCCCATGCAATGCCATGAGTATAAAAATCGGCTTTCCAAGCCCCACCATTGGCATTACACACCCAATGACTATTTAAAAATCTCCGAGTCTTTCTTGGGGTACAACACACTTTATGGGCTCTTATACCAATGAAGTGCGTATCCGATCACCGAGTCTATCACATGAGGGATAGTCTAGCTTTTCTTGCTAACCCTGACCCAATTCTTTCTCCATACAACCGTGCGACTCAGTCGAATCTTCGATCCAACTTTCCCAAGCCCACCCATCATCCACCTATGTGGTGTTTGATAGCAACCATGCACACACACACCCACACTCATGGCTATGGATGCAGTTCCTCCGTGCAAATGCAATGTAGTGTGTTATTGTTATATCAATGTCATGCCCATATGTAATGAATGCCACATGAGCAAAATTAACCACATATCTATATATTCCATGGCCAATTATATCATATGCCTATAATCACAAAACTTTATCACAATGTTAACATATCAATAAACATACATCAACATTTTATTTCCAACAACATATCCCAAGCATATTAATACATAACATATGGCAATAACATACTTCATTCACAAAGGCATAACATACACACATAGCATGCCCACATAATACCATATTTCATGGAATCACACAAATAATTTCCATATATTAATTCCCACCTTTTTCAATAAATTACTTTGAGTAATTTCTACAAGCCCATTATAGGATAGGATTTATTCTACCCCTTTCCAATGCCCATTTCATCAATTTCACCACAATAGGCAAGTGATATATATAACTCTATCAACCTACCCATTTCATTTAACACCCTAGGTTGTAAAATAACTAAAGTAGGAAGGAACCCTACCTCTTAAAGCGTAAAATCGATGATAGAAATTTCAAGAATATCCACCAAGTCCAAACCCTTGATTTCCCAAAATTCCGTCCTTGGAATTTGGTGAAACTCGTCTTTTTTGGTGTAGTCGCGTAGCCCTCGACGCTTAGAACAGTCTTTGTTCTTGGCCCGAACAAATTTGAGCAACCGATTCTTGTAGATCGTAGAGAGAAGTGAAGAAGCTCTCTCCTTTCCCTCTCTTCTTCTCTATCGGGTGAATGATTGATGAATAGGGGGGGAAATCAGATTTTTTTCCCCTATTTATACCCCTTATTTACTTGGCCCACAACGCGCCATACGACCCTCTTTTTCCCGGATTCATTTTCGCCCTTAAACGATTAAATTTCACCCCGGTTCAAGTTTAAAATATTTTTATTTTAACTTGCCTTAAATTATTTTCTAACTTTTAAAATTTTATTAAAATTCCCGTTTTTCGGTCATCTGAGGCTCGATTATCTTGTAAAACGTAAAAAATTCGACTATCTTGGAATTCGACAAACATTGACGGGATAGCTAGATTTCGTGAGACGAATCCAATGGTGAGATTCATTTCATCATCCGAGATCTAGAAAAATTTAGGTTTACAACCTGTACCGTAGTGGCAAATTACTATTTTGCCCTTTTTCATAAAAAGTTTAAATTTACCCGGGTTTTATAGCAACTCCATGAGTATGCACCTTAACTTACAAGGACACCATATAATTCAATAGAAAAATCCAAGTCGGGGGACTTAAGTATGCTTATGGAGTGATGCACATGGTGCTTCACTACAATGTCCTACCTTGGGGTGCGAAGAAGAAGCCAGTGGAGGAGAAAATGGCCCTCCTCTATGAGCTTGTGGCTGGTTCCAAGATGGACACTGCCTTGATGATCTAGGAGGTGATGAAGGATTACACCCAAGCCACGAAGCCTAGGACGAATTTGCCTTATGCCTACTTGGTCAGCAAGATCTATATTTAGAGCAAGATCAAGGTCTTCCCCATCAATGTGATGCTTCTACCTGAGTTTAGCCCGACAGGCAAGCCAAGTAGTAAGAAGGGAAGGGCTATGACTAGAAGGTTCGAGCAGAGAGACGAGAGGGCTAGGTCATCTATGGCTAAGCCATCTACAATGGGCCCATCTTCAATCGGACCATCTACTCCTAATCCACCTTTGATTGTTTCTCAATGGCTAACCCTAATCGAGTGGAGATTGGATGATTTTGGGGGGACTATGCAGCTGCTGAAGCTAATGACGATTAGGATTTTTTAGAGGACGTTCACATGAGACCTTTCCCTAAGATGGAGCCACCATTTACTACCGCATCGGATAATCCACCATCGGCTCCTAGGACTAGTTCTGATATCTATCCACCTACCCTGGCCAGCTTGACTGGTCTTGAGGTTACAGAGTCTTGGGAAGATGAGGAGGAGGGTGACGACGAGGGTGATGATGATGATGAGGAGGAGGCAGATGGAGAGTGAGAGAGAGATTATTCATGACTTTTTAGTTGTTTTGTTGATTGTATAGGTTTTTCTTTTCTTTTGGGAGTCATAGAATGAAATAGTAGGATAGGAGTTACCGACCTGGTAGAAGAGTCCCAAGGGAAGTAGGTCATTTTTTTTTGGGTTCTTTGTACTCATTGCAAACATTTACGAATGAAAGAACAACATTTTGTGTTTTACTTTGCCCCGAGTTCATTTACCTAATTTCAACTTGATTTGATTATTTTGTTCTGGTCCAGGAAATGATTACCATGAATGGAAGTGTTATGCGTGCATTGTACTAATTTTATTTTTTTTTGGAATAAGATTTGCTAGGGACTAGTGCTTGATTGTTTTTTGTAACCTCCCAAAACAAACCCGATTGTGTGTATTTGGTTTATAGAGATTAGTGAGTGTCACTATCCCTCGAGTTCAATGCAAGAAGTGGAAAAATTGTATGTCAGTGAACAAAAACGTGTAGGTGTGCAAAAGTGCTCCCCATGCATAGAAAGACTTGTAATGTCGTATTCTACTTGGAATGAGTATTCCAAAGTCATCTCCTCAGGGAAAGCGAGGTCAAGTTTTTTTGAAGAGTGATTTGTGAAAGGGAAAACTGGAAAATATTATGATTTCAAGTTTGGTGGTTTGTGAGTTAAGAAATATTCAAGAAAACAAGGTTGGCTAATCCATAGAGGTCATTTCAATGGAAATGCCAAATCGACTTATTTCATTCAACCAATGGTGTCTCGATGTTTGATTGATTCATAGGAAATGAGGGACCAATGTGGTTGCATTGAACCAGAGCATACCCCGCGACAAGTCTATGGTGTATCAAAAGCCCACAACTACGCCCGTACTCAACCTAGTGAAACCAAACACTTTACACTACGAGGAAGAATGAAAGAGAT
Organism: Ilex paraguariensis; assembly: GCA_963454935.2. Lineage (NCBI taxonomy): Eukaryota > Viridiplantae > Streptophyta > Magnoliopsida > Aquifoliales > Aquifoliaceae > Ilex > Ilex paraguariensis. Next base: position 1,198,205 of record CAUOFW020002836.1, read on the forward strand.
TCGATTTCACATACTCAAGAGGAAATCCTTCTTGGATTGGCCAATTAAAGGTTTAGCTATTCATAATAAAGGCAAGAAAAAACATATAATTGTATTAAGGTAAGAAGAAGTTTAAACTACAAAAGAAATGACATTCATACTCAAAATGCAAAGCTTGAATAGGAAATACCCAAATGCTAATAATAGAACTAGTAAACCCTAGCTAAACTCAATACAACTTGAAATAAATGAGATTAATGTGCTAGAAAGAAAGATTACATGTAGATTGAAGCTTACAAGAATGAAAATGGTGAAGGAAAAGCAAGATCCTTAGCTTTCTCTCTCTACGCTACTTCTAAGCTTAGGTAGCCTCCCTCTTTCTGAAAGCTTGGTTGCTTGAAAAATGCATGTAGGAAGTCTTTATTTTTTTCCATCCCCCTCTCTCTTGTCATCAATGGCCGACTTAGAGTGATTGGAGAGAGGTTGTCCAACAAAGCAAGCAAAATCCATCAAAGCATAGTCCTCCTATGCTTTTCCAACCACTCCCTCTCTCTACACTGGCCACTCACTCCCTCATGCTTAAAATCTGAAAATAAGGGATAAAAGATCATCATGGAGTGCTAAAAATGTCAGAGCATGGATTAGGTGACAAAAGGAGGGCCCCCGTAGTTGGTGGAGTTGTTTGGAGAAGGACCTGGGCTTTCTAGCCATCTTCTATCGATAGCTCATAAGGCTTCTACCAGTAGTTCATTTCCAATAGGGTCTTCTACTGGTAGGTCGTAAGCTCTTACCGATGGCTCTTAAGGGGTCTACTATAGGTAGCTCATTTTTCGTTTTCATAAATTTGTCATAACTTTTGATCCCACTATCCAATTATGCTAAAATTTTGACACAACATAGAGAACATCAGGCAACTGTCATGTTTTGTACCGTTTCACATTCGAAGTAGATCATGGTCAAAAATGCAAAATATCGGAGTACCGATACCAAATGTTGTGAATACCGGTACCTATGATACAAGGTGCTGATACCTCCTTGATTTCTTTCACTTTTAACCTTCTAAATCCTCATGTAATGTGTTCATCTCTTCCCCACTCATCCACAATTAGTTGTAGGGTTCACAAAACCATCATTTACCCTATGGTCACCTGCAACATCAAAATTTTCACATTCTTCACAAATTCGACCAACTCTAAGTAATTAAATGTAAGTTGAGTAAAAATGCATGTAATGAGGTTGTTAAATATCCAATATTATGCGCTTATCAACTAGCAAAACTCAAGTTGGGGGATGTTATGAGTGTGGAACATTTCACATTTAACAACCTCATTGCATCCATTTTAACTTGTTTTTGTAATAAATTTGGGAAATTGGGTTCAAATCGAAGATTAATGGACAATGGTTTGATTGCCGGTGGTAGGATCGAAAGGGAAGGCATAAATCATCTGATAAAGTGATTATGGATAATGGACAAGAAAGGAACTCAAGCCAAATGCCTCAAGATCTCAAATGTTAAAAATCTCAAAAAAGGCAGAGTAGTTACCGGTACCACGTCACTAGGTACCGGTATCTGAGCTTTGTGGAATAAAGCTACCAGTACCTGGCACTTGGAACTCAGCCTGCTAAAATGAGATGAAGTAGGTACCGGTACCCCATCACTAGGTACTAGTACCTGAGCCTTCTGGAATTTAGGTATTGGTACCTTGTGCCTTTGTTACCAGTACCTCTCACTTGTGCCTTTACAAGTACCAGTACCTCATCACTAGATACCGGTACCTCGCACTTGTGCGTTTGATGTTCAACATCGAAGAAATGAAATAGGTGCTGATACCTTTCACTAGCTACCAGTACCTGAGCCCTCTACTTGCCAAGGTACCGGTACCTTAGAACTTGGTACTGGTACCAAGAACCCAGAAGTTTAAGATCATCTTCCACATGACTCCATCAACTACAAGTGTAAAACCCGGGTAAATTTGAACTTTTTTCGAAAAAAGGGCAAAATGGTAATTTATTACAAAAATGCGGGATTAAAATCCATATTTTCCTATAACTCGGATGATGTAATGGACCTCACCATTGGATTCGTATCCTGAAATCGAGTTGCCCAATCCATTGTCATCGAATTTCGAGATAGTCAAAAATTTTACATTTTTCGAGACAACTAGGGGTCGAGTAACTCTCAAACGTTCCCAAAAAATAAAAATTATAAAATTTTCTTATAATTGAAGAAAATTTTAAATAAAATTAATTTGAATTTAAATCAGGGGTTAAATATCTGAATTTTCAGATATTTTCTCCCCACTTATTTGCTGATCTCACACATTGAATGAGAAGAGAAGGGAGAGAAGAGAAAAACCTAAATTTCTACCTTTCTTTCTCCGATTCATGGAGTTTCGTCGGTCAGAATTTCTTGGACCAAGAGTTAAAGCTGATCACCATGACGAGGGTTACGTCTACGTACCAAGAATGAAGGATTTCACCGAAGATCCAAGGGAAGGATTTTGTGAAATCAAGAGTTTTGGGGCTATGGAGATGTCTTGAAGCTTTCTCCCTTTCATTTATGCTCCAAGAGGTAGGGTTCCTCCTACTTTGGTTTATTTCTTACCTAGATTGTCCAATGGAATGGGTAAGAGTATATGATAACCTAGGTCACTTGACTATGGTTATGGAAATGAGGAAATGGGTATGGTGCCTAGACTAATTCATAGTTTGGTTTGGCATAGGGAATTCACTTGTGAAATCCCTTGAAGCTTGATATTAATGGGCATGCTATGTATTTCTACCGTGCCTTATTGTGTTGTGGATCAATTTATGTGATAACGTGGATTGTTTGCCTTGAAGGTGTTTTGCTAAATGCCTAAGTGGAATTAAGTTTGTTATGACACAAATTATGTATAACGAGCTTGCAATTAATTGAATGTGTTGGTATATGTTGTTAATATGTGAACATCATGATAAATTGTGGAATTATATGCTTATGATATAAAGTGCCATGGAACTTGTGGTATGAGGTTTAGTTGATTATATGGTACTCATTACATGTGAAGCATAACATTGACATTGCAATGGTGCACTACATTACATATGCATGGGGGAAATACATCCATGAGCATGAGTGTGGGTGTGCGTGCATGGTTAGATGAAACACCATACTTGGTGATTAATGGGTGGGCTCGGGGCTTGATGAAGTGGGATTAAAAATCCGACTGAGTCGCACGGTCGCATGAAAATAGGGTCGGGGTAGCAAGAAGGGCTAGAATATCCCTCGGGTGAGAGACCTAGTGATTGGATACGCACTCCGTTTGTATAATAGGCCATGAAGTGTGTTAGTGTACGCAGAACCGTTGGTGGAAGTCCATGAATTCCGTGTTGGTTGGGTGCCGTTGGTGTAAGTCCATGAATATCCACCCCAAATAAAGACTCGGAGATTTTAAATAGTCATTGAATGGGTAATCTAAATGGCGGGAGCTAGAAAAGCTCGATTTTATACACACTGGCATTTGCGTGTGTTGAGGAGCCGGTAAAGGCTCAGGTTAAAATGCGGGAGTGAGTCTCATCTCATATCATGGCATGATATGGGAGAAATTCCATCTTGAATGACATGTTCTTGTATGGAATGGATTTTGATTGTTGAATATACCATGTGCACATTTCATATGCATCTAGGAGGGGAGTAACCTCTGTTAGAAATACTCTACTGGGCTTGGCTCACCCTATACGGGAAAACGTTTCAGGTGCGTGATATATTCTGGTGGATGACTCACGACGGGGCCCCAGTGATGAAGAAGGGCCGACTTGTGGCCTTTAAAACCATATTTTGTACAACATTATGAAAATCATGCTTTCGCATGTAAATATATGAAATCATTTGTAATAGAACTTGTACATATCAAGTTTTATATGATAAACATCATGGTACACGTTTTGGATGGTTTTGAATGGATTTGAAATGGAAAACAGGTAAAATAGGCAAAAGTGGGCAGGGAGTACCGGTACTGGGTACAGGTACCACTAGGTCTAGTGACAAAACTGTACCGATACAGATGTGATAGTACCGGTACTGTTTGGTCTAGAAGGTAGAGAGTACTAGTACAGTGCATGTGTACTGATGTTTCAGAAGGTTTAGAGTACGGGTACTCTAAGAGGGTACCGGTACTCCTTCCAAAAAATTTGAAAACTTTAAAATAACTTTGCCAAGCTTTTGGGCTATGGGTTCTTAGGTTCCAAGGACCTAAATGGACTATAACGTAGTATAAATTATAGTAAATTGCACCATGGTTGGATCAAATGATTAAATGAACACGGGTTTTACGTGTGAGTCAAAATCCCGGTAATGGGATGTTATTAATGTGGAGTCGAGTTGTGCGACTATCACGGGTATTTCTGCGGGTTGACGAATGGTTAACGGTTAACAAATGACCCCCGATTTTTGGGGCATCACAATAATGGCCCACCTATTGATATCTAATCCAAGTTTTGACCTTTTCAACACTCCATCATGACCTCCTAACCTTTGCATTGAAACAATAAGCATGAAGGACTGGGTGGGCTATGAGGAGCAAGGAAGTGGTTGGGAAGAGAAAGGGGTCATACTATCACTGACTTTGGAAGCTTGTTTGGATAACCTCTCTCCAAGCAATCTAACTCAGCATACTCAAGAATATAGAGAGGCGGATGGATGAAAATCCAACATTCTTACATAAATTTTTAGATTATCACGCTTTTAGAGAGAGAAAGTCCAAGGAAGAAGATAAAGTTGTAAAAAGAGAAAGCTGGATTTTTACATTTTTCTTCACCATTTTCATTGTAGTAAGCTCCATTTTACATGTAATCCTTCCCTCCTGCACTTTAATCCCTTTTATTTGAAGTTGTATTTAAGTTTACCTAGGGTTCCCTTGTTTCATTGGTACATTTGGGTATTGTTCCCTTCAAGCTTTAAATTTTGAGCATGAGCACTATTTATTTTGTAGTTTAAACTTCACCTTACATTAATGCAAGTTTTAGTTTTATTTCATAACCATGTCTTTCTCTTTATTGTATTTTCTTGCTTGTTTCATGGATAGCTAAACCTTTAGTCGGCTAATCCAAGAGGAATTTCCTATTGGGTATGTGAAATTGACTCTCTTTCATTCCTCCCCACAGTGTAAAGTGTTTGGTTTGACTAGGTTGAGAGCGAACGAATGTGGTTGAAGGTTTTTGATACACCACAAAGTTGTCATTAGGTATGCTCTTGTCCAACCAACTACATTGGTTCCTACAAATTAATCAAACACCTAGGCACCATTGGTTGAATGAAATGAGTCTAGCATTACCATTGGAATGAACTCTATGGATTAGGCAACCCTTTTTTTCTTGCATATTTCTCAAACCACAAATCACCAAATCTCAAATCAAAAGATTTTTCATTTTCACTTTTTACAAATCATTTTTCAAAACCAATTGACCTCACATTCCCTAAGGAGATGGCCTTGGAATACCATTTCAAGTAAAACATGATACTATAAGTCTCTCTACATTTTGGGATCAATTTTGCATACTCACACATGTTTTTCTCATCGGCACACAATTTGCCCACTTCTTGCACGAGATTGAGGGAGATCGACGCTTACCATTCAGTATAAGTCATAACCACATAATCAGGTTTGTGTGGGAAGTTAGGGAAAATGATTCAAACAAATAATGTATTTATGTAATTTGTTTGTAGCATAATGGGTAGTAACATACTAAAAATTTAGATGGATTGGTATTGAATTGAGAATACCCACTTGTTGGTGTTCTTGAGGGAATTTGGGGGAAAAATGCAGAATCCATGTGTGTGTTATTCAAACTATAAGCAAAGGTTGAATTAATGCATATGATAGTGGGGGTGATAGTTTAAAAGGGGTTTGAATGAGATTGGTTAAGTTTTGAAGAAACCCACATGATTGGATGTTCTTGTGGGAAATTGATTAAAATGTTGAAATGTATGTAGAANCTCCTGCACTTTAATCCCTTTTATTTGAAGTTGTATTTAAGTTTACCTAGGGTTCCCTTGTTTCATTGGTACATTTGGGTATTGTTCCCTTCAAGCTTTAAATTTTGAGCATGAGCACTATTTATTTTGTAGTTTAAACTTCACCTTACATTAATGCAAGTTTTAGTTTTATTTCATAACCATGTCTTTCTCTTTATTGTATTTTCTTGCTTGTTTCATGGATAGCTAAACCTTTAGTCGGCTAATCCAAGAGGAATTTCCTATTGGGTATGTGAAATTGACTCTCTTTCATTCCTCCCCACAGTGTAAAGTGTTTGGTTTGACTAGGTTGAGAGCGAACGAATGTGGTTGAAGGTTTTTGATACACCACAAAGTTGTCATTAGGTATGCTCTTGTCCAACCAACTACATTGGTTCCTACAAATTAATCAAACACCTAGGCACCATTGGTTGAATGAAATGAGTCTAGCATTACCATTGGAATGAACTCTATGGATTAGGCAACCCTTTTTTTCTTGCATATTTCTCAAACCACAAATCACCAAATCTCAAATCAAAAGATTTTTCATTTTCACTTTTTACAAATCATTTTTCAAAACCAATTGACCTCACATTCCCTAAGGAGATGGCCTTGGAATACCATTTCAAGTAAAACATGATACTATAAGTCTCTCTACATTTTGGGATCAATTTTGCATACTCACACATGTTTTTCTCATCGGCACACAATTTGCCCACTTCTTGCACGAGATTGAGGGAGATCGACGCTTACCATTCAGTATAAGTCATAACCACATAATCAGGTTTGTGTGGGAAGTTAGGGAAAATGATTCAAACAAATAATGTATTTATGTAATTTGTTTGTAGCATAATGGGTAGTAACATACTAAAAATTTAGATGGATTGGTATTGAATTGAGAATACCCACTTGTTGGTGTTCTTGAGGGAATTTGGGGGAAAAATGCAGAATCCATGTGTGTGTTATTCAAACTATAAGCAAAGGTTGAATTAATGCATATGATAGTGGGGGTGATAGTTTAAAAGGGGTTTGAATGAGATTGGTTAAGTTTTGAAGAAACCCACATGATTGGATGTTCTTGTGGGAAATTGATTAAAATGTTGAAATGTATGTAGAATTTGGTGTTGTTGTTAGTTTAGTAGTGTTAATTATTGTGAATTGAAGTTACAAATGATTAATGAATGTTGGGTATTGAAGTTTTGGGGTTCAATGTTGTTTGGGATTATATCAATGGTAGTATTTCTGATGGTGGTTGAAGGAAAAAAAGAGCAGCCTGGAAAAACGCATCTACTAGGCAAACCATTTCTAACATTATGGGCAAACTTCAAATAGCCATAACTCCATCATCCGGACTCGGATTTTGGTGTACTTATTTTTCATGGAAAGCTACGGATGTCTAATTTCATTTCCAATTGTTACCAAGCAAAAATTATTAGTAGAACTTGAGTTATGATAAAAATATTAGACACAAGTCAAACTTGACTGACGACAAAGGAAATAAAGTTTATAAGCCAACTTCCGATAAACAAATTTTATAAGGAAACAAAGTTTATATTTATATTAATTTTATTCTTAGATCTTTTACTAATCGTGATTGACACATAACAACATATTATGATCAACCTCTGGATAGCACGAAGTAGGTAAAGAACCCATTCAGTCTACAATTGCCATGGAATTCAATCCTTCTATCACACAATGCCTCAATTGAATTACTAAGGTATGTAATTACTGTCAAACCCCTAGTTCAATCTTATGTATTCGATCTTAGGACTATGACTCTTAATGATTAATTAGAAACTCTTTTTCTAATTATCATTCTGCTTTGGCCAATGACTTCTTGAGTCAAATCCTAGAATATCATTTAGGACATTTTCCCTTTATTTACTAAGGGTGATTGATTCCATGTTGTATATTCATAAGTCTCAATGCATGTATAACTATGTCCAACAATACATATCCAAGTTACATGGTTAGTAGATAAATATATTGTATAGTTAAAGTATAGAAGTCCATGCACAATAAAATCATAGTGTCTCAAGCCTAAGTATCAGTTGCATAACTATAACTTTAAGATTTAACATTGACAGGTAAGTGAAACTCCATATGAAAAATACTACATTAGTCAATGGTCACCTTCAATGTACTTGTTCTCTAACAAGCACCCACACACTTTCTTTAGTGCCCCTACACTAGTGACTTGGACGAGTCACCTGATATCAAACATAGTATATGCTAGTCTATCCGAATTACATAGTGCCCACATAGTAATCCTATGACCAGGAACATTTAAGAGTTAACTACTAAGAAGTATAGGTCTCCTCTTCTCAAAATCTTGAGAAAATATCTTCTTAACTTCTACTCTATGGACTATATCATGTATATTCAAATTAAATAAAGAAGAAACATGATAAATAAACTTGCAATATTATTTAATTAAGTAATGAATATTGCCAGTATAACCCCAAAATATCATCTATATGATTGGTCTTAGAGTATACTACAAACAATCCTACCATATATACTTAAATAAAAGAATATTTTGAAGAACTAAATAACATGCCATTTAAAAGCACACACTAAACGTGCATCCTAGTCACTACATATTTACTAGATTAAAATAAGTGTGCTTTTAGGGTATTTTATTTCTTTCATTCTATAACACTTCATGTTTTTTTTTAATATTTCAAACACATTAATTTAATGATCCTAAAAATGCCAATTAAGTACTTTAAGACCCACACACATCAATTTGAGTTACACACACCGAGCTTCGAATCCCTAGCCGATCGAATTCACACACTAACCTCAATCATTCTGATCCTTTCGATTTGCGCAATTTCAATAACCTATCATTGTTAAATATTGGTTTTCTTAATAAATCTTCACACCACAGCTATAACCTTAAAAGGCGTTTGAGGTCTTACTCTGCCTGGCACAACTCACGAGACCCAACTCTCAAAATCACGGTCGTCACACATTCCCGATGGATATGCACTCCTTGATAACTGATGATGTACAAATCGATTTAATGCACCACCAGTCGAGTGGTTAGTATGGTTAATAAAATACATTAAATAAATAAGGAGAGAGTCAACACAAGCAAAACACAATTTAAGTGATTCGATCAAAGATGCCTTGTCCAAGGGTGCAAAATGCTCCACTGTTGGCCATGAGGGATCCGTGATCCCTCCTTTACTCTTGCACAACTCAGATACTAACATAGCGAATGGGAGTGAGGTTTTCTTTACTTTCACAATTAACATCATTTGGTCCATGATCAAGTTGGGCAAGTCAATCGTATGTTCCATCCCAAAAGTATATAGGAAGTAGGTTCTCGCAGTGTATATCTAGTTTTCCTGGGATTGGGGTAACATATTGTTTACAATTATCAAGTTCAAAATCTGATACTTGTTTGTCAAATCCCCTTAGTTGATGTATTTATTTGGCCTACCACATACATAGTCTAGATTCCTTGTCAACTAAATCCCTGTCTCAATTATATTAGGTACTAAAGTGTAAGGATATTGTGGGTTCGGAAGTCTCTAGATGGGATTGAAAAAATTTGCAATACTTGGTGGTGTAACTTGAAAAGACACTCCCCTAACATAAACACAGAATTCCTTAGGCCCGGATTGTTTCGCATTACTATAAAATTCACGGACTACTCATTCATATGCAAGAATAATAAACATAACATAATTTAACCAGCCCTAGGTAGCAAGATTATGTCTTACTCCGAGATGCTCAAAATCTTCATAAACAATGGGCCTTTCACAAATAATGCTTTTGGAGAAAATGTAATTATCATACCAAATTTGTTGATAAATGTTCTCAAAAATCACAACATTGTAAACATTCTGAACTTGGGGTTGCTGTAGAGGTGCTTCGGGTTGTGAAGATTGGCCTCTCATTGCCCGACTCTAAGAACCTCTTGTTCTTATTCTTGGATCCATCTTTTTTCTGATTTAACTCTTGATTTTAACTTTCAACTGATTCTGATTGATAAGAACCTAACAAAAAAGTATAGATAAGAGCTTAATCAGAAGGGTATCAAAGAAAAACTACTGGGTGAAGCGAACCTGAGGAGAGAAGGCGCAAAGAGGCTACTATTTTTCGTATTTAGTTGCAAAGGAAACTCAGAAACTGATTAATTTTCATGCCTCTGGTTTTTATATAGGCAATATCGTCCGGACGCAGCCACCACCACCGTTCAGACGGTGGGATCCTTCCTTTTTTTGTTGGTTGCTGACTGTTGGCCTTCTATTGCTGTCCTACTGTAGTTATTTTCCTGCAATTTCAAATATCAGTTTAATTCCACAATTACACGTTAAACTACTAGCATTTTACAATTAACTAATGATCTATTTACACAAATGTAAATTCAGGCATTCCTTGATCAGTTGAATCAAAATCAATGACATCAGTGACCCAATTAATCTCATGTCTCACGTATCTTGAAAACATGGGACTTCAATAAGATGTGTCTCAGGATAATCATTACTCTGCACATACTTAACCCAGTCAAGATGAACTAACGCTCGACCTGAAATTGGTTCTGCATACTAATTGTATTCTCTTAAATGCATTAAATGACCACATGTTACACAACCACCAAGGCAATTTGCTCATCGGTATTTGGCAAATGAACTTTTTCCGCACATGGGTTTTGATTGATTGTCAACAATTTCTAACTTTCTAACGACCCTTGCTTTTGCTATGATCAAAGAGTGTATATCTTTTGGGAAAATGCATAGCATGCTCAGACTAAACCAAAACAATTGTGCATCCATCTTTTTGAAATTGTGAAGATTTTTAAAAATTGGCTTGAAATTTGACTCAAAAATTGACTCGCTATCCGATTCTTTAATGTCTGTTAGTCACAAAGACGAATATGAATTTTTCCCTCCCCCAACCTAAATTTCACATTGTCCTCAATGTATAGCATAATGAAACAGAATTATAGAAAATTGCTAATAAGATATAGAGGTGAGACAAATCCATAGTGCAAAACCTAATATGTAAGAGAAACAACAAACGATTAGTACTACTATTTTCAATCAAACACTTTTAAAAAAAAATTCAAAGCACATATTCTAGATCCATTAACTGAATGGAACTCACATCTTGAACAAATCCATCATGATATGGCTTAAGCCTTTGACCATTCACTTGAAAAATATTTCTAGATAATGAATTCACAATTTCAATTGCCCCATATTCAAAAACTTGTTTAACAATATAGGGGTATGTCCATCTCGATCTTAACTTACCAGGAAATATACGGAGTCTTGAACTATATAATAGGACTTTCTAAGAAGGTTCAAAAGACTTCCGCACTATATTCTTATCATGAAAATTTTTCATTATGGATTTGGCAATCTTAGCATTCTCATATGCTTCATTTCTTAGTTCTTCTAATTCATTAATCTGAAGTTTGCGGATGCACTTGTTTTTTCAATACCAAGGTTCATCATTTGGTTGCCCAGTATGCTCGATGTTCCAATTCCATAAGCAAGTGACATGGTTTACTGATTGGCCACTAGAGTAGTGTCCTCCACCCAAGTGCAAGTGGTCAATACTCGGTTTAATTCCGAGGTCGAACCCACGGAGAGCTAAATATTGGAATCCAAAACAGAAATAGTGAAGATGATACATATAAAAAATGTAATGAAATAGCTTGTGGTGTGAGCTTAGAACAACTTAAAATAAACTTAATTAAAACTATGAAAATGCAATAATAAAAAGGTACCCTTCAGTTCGGGGATTCCACATGCATTGTATTGGTTCGGTTATTGGAAATGCCACCTTACAACAATTAACCCCCATTTCACTGGAAGGTCAACTAGTAGGTTTGATGTATATTGAATCATATCCTACAACTGATTAGGTTAGTTGGTAGGTATATTTCCATGTAGCAATCGAATAATCCCAGTAAACCAAAAAGGCAAGCCATTCAAGAGGGGTACTAGAATTATGCAATCAGCATCTCTGTACCATGCATCAGTTAAACAACTATAGTAAACCAGAAGGCAAGCCAATTAGGAGGAATACTACAGTTATTCAACTGGTAGATTGATGATTCACTGATGATGAGATTTTTGTTTATGCATTGAATCAGAAGCATTGGCTATGCTGAGACTTAACCCATCAATAACCAATCTGTTGACTGTTACATAAAGTCCAATCACGTACATCACTGTGTTATGCATGAAGTACGTAATTAATTGATAGTATAGTATATAGCATTGGGTACCACTTGATGTTCATAACCATGAGCATATTATAAATGTAATTGTCCATCAATAAGGGAGGTATATATAACATTAAAGCATAGTTAAAACATCAGTATTTCCATAACTTAAACAATATCGTACATATTTTCACCCTTTACCGAAGGGTATAAGAGGACTACTCACTCCCCATTGCTATAGATGAGCAAGAGGTGCGATATAGTTCCATTACAAAATACAGATAATCCTTCCCCGAGGAATAGTTGAAACACTACCACCATTATTACTGGTTAGGGCACAAAAAGTGGGAGAGGTTCAACCCTCCAAGTAAAAAGGAATAACATAAATGTAGAAGTAAGAAATTCTCCCTGGGAAGTTGTCTGGAAATGGTTCTACAGGGCTCTGCTGCTATATAACTCTCTCTCTCTCATTCTCTGACTCTTTCTGAACTAGGATTGGCCAATCAAGTTGAAGTTGTTGCAACTTTGGACCAATGGGAAGGAAGGAGAAGGTGAGGCGGTTTAGCCACCATCCGGATAGTGCTAAACCTCTGGACTTATTCTTGCTTTGCTTGATAGATTTGTGTAATATTTATGCTTACCTCCCCTTGCTAATCAAGCTTGTACACTTTGCTCCCCCTAGCTTTGCATAATTTTCACACAAAACCCTGAAAAACATAAATTTTAACGCATTAACCCTAATTTATGCACTGACCCTAATTTCACTTATCTTGATTGTTTTAACTCAATTCACTAACACAGTTAACCTAATAATCTAATTCACTAACTTACTACTTAGGGTTCATCACATCCCCTAACCTAAACATTACTAGTCCTGAGTAATAAAAATAAATAACAAAATAAAATCACTTTCATAGATTTCACGATTGCATTTACCTTATGCAACAAGCCATTAAACCCCTAGGTGATCCCTAGTGAACTAGTTTTGTCTCATGAAGCTACCTACAAACTTCAAAGGTTAGGATACGATAATGCATATTATTCATATATAAAATTAAATCACCATTCCTCTGTGTTGCTAGGATACCTCCTTTCCCTAATCACTATAAGAGTAACAGACATTAGTTATAACACTATCCTTATATTTTCAAAAAAAAAACTCGTGTGTGTGTACAGTGATTCTTTTATTCCAAAAATCACTTAAGAAATATCATGACCCTTCACTTTTCTATTGAAGAATTAGCCTCGATGTCAATCCTCTCCTGGAAACCACTCAGCAAAGAACACACTCTCATTATAATGACTATAACTCAAAAATTACATGTGATAAGAATATTGTTAACAAAGCAAATAATTTCACATATAATGTATCAAAAGAATGGTTATTTGAATAAAACTTGAATTTGGCATAATCTCACGAAGGGATATTAACATTGCATCAAACAAATTATCAACATTTCCCCTTTCTCATGGATAGACCGGAATAATACACATGCACGACTTCTGGAATCAAAAAGAACTTTATTAAGGTTATAATGTGGCCATGAGTTTAGGATTTAAGAAACGACGTCAAACGTATTCAAATGCTATCCTTTCTTAAGTATTGTGACACACCTCTTACTAACTTTTCAAAACTTTCACACACATGTTATTCACCATTCTTTCATTTTCTTTCTCATTTTTCACTTTCTTGGCTCTTTTCTTTCTTTTCTTCTTTGCTTTTTTTTTCTTCTTTCTTCCACATAATTTTTATTTCCTTGAACTATAGGCAGCATCTTCTTCTTTTCTCCTTTCTTTGCTTTTGCTTTTTGGTATCACACTGACTTTAAAAAAGGGTGCAAGAAAATTAGATAGCAAGTATTAGTCAAATATATTTTTCTGTGGCTTGGTTAACTTATGGGTTTCATGAAAAAGAAATTAAACTTTTAGGCTCAATCATGACTAACTAGGGATATGATTTTGCAAAAGAAATGGCTAAGGCTCAAAATTAATCACAAATGACATTAGATCATTTTTTAGAAATCATACACATGCATTATTCCAAATTAAAAATTTAAGAAAAATGTTAGCCATGTTAATGAGTGAGTGCTAATAAAAAAAACTAATGAGATTATTCAAAGAGATTTATTGTTGAATCAAAAATTCTTACTTGAGTAAGAGTGAAATATGGGACACCCCAAAAACCGGGGGTCATTTTTACACCGTTGACCACCCGTCAACCCAGGGAAAGATCCGTGAATGCCACACAACCCGACTTCACATTAATAGTAGTCATTTAACCCGAATAATAACTCACACGGGAAATCCATATTCCTTTAATCATTTAATCCTATCGAAGTTCAATACACCCCAATATATCTCATTTAAGGTCCATTTGTATCATTGGAACCAAGAACCCTAAAACCCAAAAGTATGGCAACACAATAAAAAAATTTATAATTTTTCGAAAGCATACCGCTATGTGTACTGGTACGGGTTGCCTACTGAACCTCATCGTACCGGTACGAGTATCGGTACGTTGTGCCCATTTTTTCCTGTTTCACCTGTTTTTCATTTCAAATCCTTTCCAAACCATCTCGTTTATGTCCAAAACATGCATAATGGAGTTTTTCACATAAAATCTCATTTATACAAATTTATTACAATTCATTTACATGAATTTACATGCCAAAACAGAACTCTAACAAAAGTTTACAACAAAACCAAGGTTAAGGGACACATGTCAGCCCCTCTTCACCCTTAAGGCCCTGAATGCGAGTCCTCCACTGGCACGAACCCCGCACCTGAAATGTGTTCCCGTATAGGGTGAGCCAACGCCAGTAGAATATTTCCTACAGAAGCTACTCCCCACTTAAATGCATATGCAATGTTTACATTCAATAACCGCAATCATAAATCAATTTCATACAAGAACACGCTATTTAAAATGAAATTTCTACCATGCCATGTCATGATATGAGGTGAGATTCACTCATACATTTTCACCCAAGCCTACTCCGGCTCCCACAACACAATGCAATGCATGTGGGTAAAACATTTGTCTTTGACAAAATACATCCAAAGACCATTTTGAAATAAAATCATATGTTCATAAAACCAATTCATTTTTGGATGTTTCCCATCAAATGAATCATTTATATAATAAAACCATATGTCTTTGTTGGGTATCGGATTTTGGAATCACACCGCTGGCTCCGTACGCCATTACACTTTTGCAGAATTTCACCTTAAGGGAGTGTATGAACCAAGTAGCCAGGCCTTTCACCCAAGGGAGTGTCTAGCCCTTCTTGCTATACCTGACAGAAGTCTTTATTTCATGCAACCATGCGACTTAGTCAGATTTTCAATCCGACTTCTCCCAAGCCCATCACCAATCACCAAGTATGATGATTGATCACACCATGCACACACACCCACCTCATGCCTATGGATGCGATATCCCCGTGCAAATGCAATGTAATGAACCATTGCTAATAACTATTATGTCCAACATGCTATGAATACCATGTGGACCCATTCAACCACATATTTCAACATATGTCATGACAATTTATCTAATGCATATAATTACCATAAATCATCACAATGTCAACATATCAATGAACATATGTCAACATAATTAACAAGTATGCTACCATATAATCTATGTCAATAACACACTTAAATCACAATGCACATTATAAACACATAACATGCCCACACACTACCAACTTTCTTGGAATTTCACAAGGAACTTCTACATATAAATCTCAAACTAGAAGTTGAATTCAGTCAATTCTACTCCCATTTCCATAACTATAGGCAAGTGACCCATGTTATTCAATACCCTTACCCTTACCCATTAAATATAGCATTCTAGGTAAGAAATAAACCAAGGTAGGAGGAAATCCTACCTCTTGGTGCGTGATACGAAAGGTAAAAAGTTTCTAGGCACCTCCCTAACCCCAAAAACCTTGATTTTCTAAAATCCTTCTTCGGATCTTTGGTGAAATTCCTCGTTCTTGGTACGTACGTGTAGCCCTCATCGTGTAGACCAACTTTAATTCTTGGTTCGATGAATTCCGACCGACGGAACTCCTTGGATCGGAAGAAGAAATGTAGAATTTTTTTGATTTTTCTCTTCACTCCCTTCTCTTCTCTTCCAACGTGTGAGTGTGCTGACTTTGGGGTTGAGAATATCTGATTTTTCAAATATTTTGCCCTATTTATACTTTTTAATTGTGCGGTTCACATTGCCCTGCACGTTTACTACTTTCGGGTCCATTTTTGTCCCGAAATGACTTAATTAATTCCCAGTTTCAGTTCAAATTAATTTTAGTTGAATTTTTATCTAATTATAAGGAAATTTTATAAATTCTATTTTTGGGGACCTTTGTGAGGTCATTAGTCACTCAATTATCTCGTAAAACGTGTAAAATTTAACTATCTCAAAATTCGATAAAATTTGATATTGCAGTTCAATTTCACGATACGAATTCAACGGTGAGGTCCGTTGCATCATCTGAGCTCTAAAAAAATATTGATTTTAAACCCGCATTATAGTGACAAATTACCATTTTACCCTTTTTCCAAAAAAGTTCAAATTTTTCTGGGCTTTTACAAAATATCTCCCCAAGGAGGATTGACTCAAAATATGCAATAGTTTTTACATCTCCACTATATATGTAAGCCTAATAAAGGAGTGTAATATTTCAAAAGGTTTTCAAAATAAGGAATTCTACATGTTCAAAAGATTGAGTTTCTATTAAAATATTAAGATTGTGCACAACTAATATATGAAAATCTCACACTATCGGGTTAGGAGTATCCTTGCAAAGCATAAGAATATCCTCTGAGTTGCCTCAAAATCTCTAATAATGAAGTAGATGGGTCACCACCATAATATCCTCTAAGTAGCCTCAAAATCTTAGTCTGATTTTGCTCGTAGTCAGTCATGCGTTAATCAAGCTGGGTAATGTTGGTCCCTAGCTAAACAATACTGGGCTCCAACCCTAGCAGAATCTGTTAGCCAGACCTATCATCAATCGGTATAAATGGCTGCTCCTTCTGTGGCTGAGGCTCCTTTGGTGGGTGAAAATTTGTACCTCTTGGAAATGGTTCTACATGTGGTGCGGGTGGTACCTCAAGCTGCTCCTCAGGTTGCCCTCCATGGCTCTTTCTCAAAGATGTCTTGTCTAACTATTCAAAATGCTCCACCGTTGGCCATGACGGATCTGTGATCACACCTTTATTCCTGCAAAACATAGATACTAACATTGCAAATGGGAGTGAGGTTTTCTTTACTTTCACGGTCAACATCAATTGGTTCATGATTAAGTTAGGCAAATCCATAGTATGTCCCATCCCAAAAGCAAGAAGTAGGCTATCTCAATGTATATCTGGTTTTTCGGGGACTGGGGTAACAGACTGTTCACAGTTATCAAGTTCAAAATCCTATATTTGTCCATCAAATCCCCTTGCTTGATGTATTTATTCGGTCTACCCCATGCATAGTCTGGATTCTCTGTCAGTTCTATCCCTATCGCAATTATATTAGGCACTTTAGTATAAGGATATTGCGGGTTTGGATGTCTAGGGATGGGATGGAAAAGTTTGCAATAGTGACTGGTGTAACTTGAAAGGCCACTCCCCTAACATAAACTCAGAATTCCTTAGGCTTGATATTTTTTGCATTACTATAAAATTCACGGATTAGTCAGTCATATGTAGGAACAATAAAGTTAACATAATTTAACCAACCCTGGGCAGCAAGATTCTATCTTACCCTGATATGCTCAAAATCTTTATAAACAATAGGCCTTTCACAAATAATGGTTTTGGAGAAAAAGTAATTATCATAGCAGATTTGTTGATCGATGTTCTCAAACATAGTAGCATTGTAAACATTTTGACCTTGGGGTTGCTGCAGGGGTGCTTTGGGTTGAGAACATTGACCTCTCGTTGTTCGACTCGAAGAACCTCTTGTTCTCATTCTTGGATACATCTTTTTCTTGATTTCTCTCTTGATTTCAGCTTTCAATGGATTCTGATCAATAAGAAACTATGAAATAGTATGGTTAAGTGTTTAATCGAAAGGAATTTGAAAGAAAACAGCTAGGTGAAGCTAGTTTGAGGCGAGAAGGAGCGAGACAGCTGCTAGAATTCGTATTTTTTCTGTGAGGCAGATACAGAAACTGATTAGTTTTTACGCCTATGGTTTTTATAATAGGCAGTACCATCCAGATGGTGGGATTCTTCTATTTTTTGATTGCTTCCTATAAGCTACTGACTGCTAACCTTCAATTGTTTTCCTACTTCAGTTATTTTCTTGCAGTTTCAAATAACAGTTTAATTCCACCATTACACATTAAACTACTATCTTTCCATGTTAAACTACTAACATAAAGCATTAAACTACTAACACTCTACAATTAACTAATGATCCATGTACACAAATCTAAATTCATGCATTCCTTGATCAAAATTGATTTAATTAGAATCTTCTAATTCAACGACATTAGTGACCCAATTAACCTCACATCTCACATACCTTGAGAAAATGGGACTGGAATAAGATGGCGTCTTTGGGTAATCCTTACTCTGCCCATACTTAATCCAGTCAAGACGATCTAACGCTCGACCTGAAATTGGTTCCACATACTAATTGTATTTTATCAGATGCATTAAATGACCACACTTTACACAACCACCAAGGCGATTTGCTCGTCTGCGTTGGGCAAAGGAACTTTTTTTGCACAAGGGTTTTGATTGATTGTCAACAATTTCTAACTTTCTAACGACCCTTGCTTTTGCTATGAGCAAAGAATGTATATCTTTAGGAAAAATGCATAGCATGCTCAGACTAAACCAAAACAATTGTGCATCCATCTTTGGAAATTTTTTGGAAATTTGCTTGAAATTTGACTTGAATATTGACTCGATATCCAGTTCTTTAATGTATGCTAGTCACAAAGATGAATATGGATTTTGCCCTGCCCCCAACCTAAATTTCACATTGTTCTCAATGTATAGCATAATGAAATAGACTTGTAGACACTTGCTAGTAAGATTTGGAACTGAGACAAATCCATAGAACCCTAATCTATAAGACAAGCAACAAATGATTAGTACTACTATTTACAATTAAACACTTATAGAAACTTCTTAAAGCACATACACTGGTTCCATCTACTGAATGGAACTCACTTCTTGAACAAATCCATCATGATACAGCTTAAGCCTTTAACCATTCACTTTGAAAATATTTCTAGATAATGGATTCTCAATTTCAATTGCCCCGTGTTCAAAAACTTGCTTAACAATTAGGAGCCTGTCCATCTTGATCTTAACTTACAAGGAAAAAGATGGAGTCTTGAGTTATATAACAGGACTTTCTGAGACAGTTCATAAGACTTTTGCACTATATTCTTATCATAAAAAAAATTCATTATGGATTTGGAAATCTTAGCATTCTTATATGCTTCATTTCTCAATTCTTCTAATTCATTAATATGAAGTTTGTGAGATGCACTTGCTTTGTCAATATCAAAGTTCATCATTTTCATTGCCCAGTATGCTCGATGTTCCAATTCCACAGGTAAGTGACAGGGTTTACCGTAAACTAACTGATGAGACTTTCCCAAAATAGTTTTGTATGTAGTATGATAAGGCCTAAGCGCACCAGTCAGTCTCAAAGACCAATCCTTGTGGTCTAGATTTACTATATTTTCTTAAATGTATTTTATATCCCTATTGGCCAATTCAGCTTCTCCACTTATGTGGGGATGATAAGGGGTAGATATATTGTGAGAAATCAAATATTTTTTCATGAGGTTTTCAAAAACATTATTGCAAAAAATGTGTTCCCCCTTCACTGAAAATGGCTCGAGGAATTCCAAATTTGGACAAAATATTTATTTTTAAAAACTTGACCACTGTACGGTGATTATTTTTTTGACATGAGATTCCTTCTACCCATTTGGAAAGATAATCAAAGGCAACCAAATTGTACAAATAAACAAATGATAAGGGAAATGGTCCCATAAAATCGATGTCCCAATAATCAAAATTTTCAATGATCAAAATAGGGTTTAAAGGCGTCACATTTCTTTTTAAAATATTTCCCATTCTTTGACATCTGTCACAATTTAAACAAAAAACATGCACATCCTTAAAAATAGTGGGCCAATAAAATTTACACTGCAAAATTTTAGCAGCGATTTTCTTTGAAGAAAAATCTCCTCAGCAAGACTCAAAATGACAAAATGAGATGACTTGACTGATTTTATGATTGGGTACACAACGCCTTATTATTTGATCTTTACAATACTTAAACATATAGGGGGTCTTCCCAAAAGAAATTGCATACCTCTCCCAAAAATTTCTTTCTATCTGTCCAGGTACAATGAAAAGGGATAGTACTTTGTCGCAAAATAATTTGCTATATCAGCATACCATGGTACTTTTGTTTCTGCAAATAACTACTCATATGGGAAAGTTTCTCTGATTGGCATGGATTCTTCCTTTGTATCATAAGTCAGCCTTGACAAATGATCAGATACCACATTTTCAACTCCCTTCTTATCTTTGATGATCAAATTAAATTCTTGAAGCAGTAGTATTCAATTTAGTAGATGGGGTTTAGCATCCTTCTTGGTGAGCAAATATTTCAAGGTTGCATGATCAGTAAAAACAACGATTGAGGAACCAACCAAATATGAACAAAATTTATCTAAAGCAAACACAACAACAAGCAATTCTTTTTCTATAGTAGAATAATTCATTTGTGCATCATTCAAATTTTTGCTTATATAGTAAATCACATATGGTTTCTTCTTTATTCTCTGACCTAAAACAGCTCCTACTGCATAGTGTAACTCAAATGGTAAAGACCAATCAGGAGGTTGCATAATTGGTGCAAAAACAAGCATGTTTTTCAGTTTATCAAAAGCTAATTGACATGGAACATTCCAATCAAATGGTACATCCTGATATAAAAACCGCTCCACCATATCACTGAAAATACTTAACATACAACGCTAAAAAGTAGCTGGACCGTTACACAATCCAAAAGGCATTCTTTTATAGACAAAAGTGTCAAAAGGAAATGTAAAAGTGGTTTTCTCTTGATCATCAATTGCAATTTTAATCTAATTATAGACAGAATATCCATCTAAGAAACAATAATATGCATGACTGACTATCCATCAAAGAAACAATGATCTTTTTGTGGTGAGTGAATTCAACTTTCGATAGTCAATACACATACGTCAACCATTGACTATGCGCATAGGGACTAATTCATTTTTTTGATTTTGTATGATACTAACACCAGATTTTTTTGGCACTACCTGTGTGGGGCTGACCCATTTACTATCAGATATATGATAGATAATATCTGCAGTTAATAGTTTAAGTATTTTAACCCCGACTACTTTTTCAAATGCGAGTTCAACCTTCTTCGTGGCTATTGGGATGGTTCAGAATCTTCTTCTAAGTATATGCAATGAGTACATAGAAGAGAACTAATTCCCTTTATATCTGCTATTGACCAACCGATAGCACTTTTATGATTCTTTATGACTTCAATCAATTTATTTTCTTGGACTTTTGACAACTTTAAAGATATTATCACCGACTGAGTTTCATCCTCCCCCAAGTAAACATATTTCAAGTTAGTCGGGAGAGGTTTCAATTTTTGCCCAATGACCTTAATACTAGGCTTTTCAGACCTAAGTTCAGTAGACAATAATTTTTCAAATTTTGGACTCCATGCTTCAATGACTGACATATGTATAGACTCATCATTTTGTATAGATTCCAATGCATATGACTCCATCTTTGTACACTCTTTTTAAAATAGGCTTTGAGTTAACAACTCAACACAATTTACTTCACTCATCATTTACTCATCCCTTGGCTATTTTGCCATGTTAAACACATTAAATTCCAAAGTCATGTTTCCAAATTAAAGTTTCATGATTTTATTCTTACAATTAATCAATGCATTTGACGTAGTAAGGAATGGTCTACTTAGAATGACATAAATGTACGTAGAAGCATTCAGAAATGGCTAAATATCTAAAACAATGAAATCCATTGGGAAATAAAATTTATCAACTTGAACTAACACATCCTCCACAACTCCCTACGTAGGGTTTTCACAGATCGGCCTACTAATTGCAATGTGACATTGGTGGGTTTCAATTCACCTAACTCCAATTGTTTATAGACCGAGTACAGAAGTGAATTGACACTGGCTCCCAGATCAAGCAGAGCTTGATCAATCCAGAAAATTTTCATTCTGCATGATGTTCTAGGAATTCCAGGATCTTTGTACTTGAGATGGGCCTTGTGCTGGATGATAGCACTAACCTACTCAGTTAAGAATGCTCTTTTTTGTACATTTATCTTTCTTTTAACTGTGCAAGGGTCTTTCAAAAATGTGGCATACGATGGGACTTGTTTAATTGCATCTAATAAGGGGATGCTAATCTTTAATTGCTTAAACAACTTGAAGATTTTAGAATGATTGGTTAGAGATTTAGGTTTCTTGAATGCTTGAGGAAAAGGTAATGGAATAGGACAGGAAGGTTCCTTTTCAAACATAGATTCAGGCTCAAGTAGTTTATTTACTAGGATCGGCTCAGGTTTTGGCTTAGAAATTGACATATCTTTAATGGTTTTGTCTATTACCTTACCGATTCTCAATGTGGTAATTGGACCTGACTCAGAGATGGTTCGAGAAACACGACATTAGGCTAGTTTTGACTCTGTGGGGTTTTGGTTGAGATGGGAATTTTCCTGTAACACCCCCTCCACATGACATAATATTGCCCACTTTGGGCCCACTGGGCCTTACGGCTTTGTTCCTCCCAGTATTTATGGGAAAAGGCTTTATGCCATGTAAGGCAAGGGGCTTACTAATAAGCCCAGTCACTTTCCGCTCCCTAACCTATGTGGGACACCATGATCTCATAATCCACCCCCCTTAGGGCTGCACGTCCCCGTGCAGCAGCTCGCCAGTTACCTGCCTAACCACTACACGCGAGCACGTCAGGGGCCCACACTTGATCTAGGCGAGAGTCGGCTCTAATACCAACTTGTAACACCCCCCTCCACATGGCATAATATTGTCTGCTTTGGGCCCACTGGCCCTCCCGGCTTTGTTCCTCCCAGTATTTATGGGAAAAGGCCTTATGCCATGTATGGTAAGGGGCTTACTAATAAGCCCAGTCACTTTCCCCTCCTTAACCGATGTGGGACACCAGGATCTCACATTTCCCTTCTCTTACGTGCTCAAGGACTGGGTCAATTTGGCTAGGTGACTATTGATATCTTCAATACTCTGTGAAGTTTAGATATTAAAATCGTTAAATGCATAGGTGTGTTGAGTATTGAAACTCATTTCATTTTGAATAAATTGGTTCATGGTGTCCTCTAGACTCCTTTTGTGTGAGGGTTGAATGGCTGATATGACTGCTGAGACTGTGGTTAACCTGATGGTGGACCTTGTTGTTGACTTATAGGTTGTGTATTTTTCCAACTAAAATTAGAGTGATTTCGCCAATATGGGTTATAGGTTTTAGAATAAGTATTAGAATAGGGTTTATTAAAATTTGAAATGGGATTGGATTGTTCCATCAAGACCTCTTTGAATGCACGGATGGTTGGACATTCCCCCATGGGATGTCCTGACAATGCACATATTTCACATGACTGCTCAGTGGTAGATACTACAAACACTTCCTTAATTTTTTTCATTTCTAAAGCTTCAATATTTTAGGACAAGGTAGGTATTATGGCCCTAAGCTCATCATCCTCTTTAGACATATACTTTCCTCCTTGGGATGTAGATGTCTTGGTATCAACAATGTTTGGAGAGGCCGAGTCCCACATTTGGGAACTCTTAGAAATGGTATCAATGAACTCAAATGCCTCATCGGGACTCTTACTCATAAATTCTTCTTGAGCCATCATTTCAACAAACTGATGTAATGTAAACAGAAGGGCATCATAGAAGAAACCTATGAGAGTCCAACTCTCAAATGCATGATGTGGGCGAGCTTAGAGAAGAGCATTAAATCTCTCCCAACATTGATAAAAAAATTTCCCTTCTTTTACAGAAAATTCATGATTTGATGTCTCAATGCATTAGTGTGATGCATAGGAAAAAAAATTTTGAAAAATTCTGTTTGCAAAACTTGCCAACTCGGAATAGACTGGGTTTTTAAAGAATTTAGCCACTATTTAGCTTTATCCTTCAAAGAGAAAGGAAAATGTTTCAACCGGACCATTTCAGAATTATCTTGCAAAGCACCACATACTTCTTCAAACTCTTTAACATGCAAGCCTAGGTTTTCAGACTCCAGAACATGAAACTGTGCTAAAAGTTGTATTGTCCTTGCCTTAATATTGAAATTTTGAGCATTTGTGGGAAAAGAAAAACATGACGGGATACTAGTGCATGCAAGATGCAAATATTCTCTTAATGTTCAGAAATTATGAACTACCTCTTGTTCTCGTTCATTATTGTGAGTCATGCTTAATATATAATACAAACTAGACAGCCTCTCTGGTTGATTTAAAATCACCATAACTCCCTGGCAACAGCGCCATAAATTGTTTTTTCGTCCACCACCACCAGTGTCATACACCCAAGTGCAAGTGGTCAAATTGTAATATAATTCTCAGTTTAAGTCCAAGGTCAAACTCACAGGGAGTTAAATATTGGAAATCAAAATAGAAACGATAAAGTTGCTACAGATACAAAATGAAATGAAATAGCTTGTCAGATAATCTTAGAATAATTTAAAATAAACACTTAATTAAAAATGTGGAAATGCAATAATAAAAAGGTACCCTTCAATTCATGGATTCCACATGCATTATATTGTTTCGGTTATTGGAAATGCCACCTTACTACAATTAACCCCCATTTTACTAAAAAGTAAATCGATAGGTATGATGTATATTGAACCGTAACCAGCAAATAATTAGGTTAGCCGGTAGGTATATTTCAATGCAACAATCAAATAATCTGACTAAACTAGAGGCCAAGCCATTTATGAGGAATACTATAGTTATTCAATCAGTAGGTTGATGATTCACTGATTACAAGATTCTGGTTTATGAATTGAATCAAAAGAATTGGCTATGCCTAGACTTAACCCATCTATAACCAATCTATCGACTGTTACATAAAGTCCAATCATGTACATCACTGTATCATGCATGAACTACATAATTAGTAGATAGTATGGTATATAGCATTAGGTACTACTCGGTGTTCATAACCATGAACATATTATAAATGTAATCATCCTCAATAAGGGAGGTATATATATAACATTAAAGCATAGTTAAAACATCGGCATTTCAATAACTTAAACAAAATCATACATGTGTTCACCCTTCACCGAAGGGTATAAGTGGACTACTCCTGCCTCATTGTTATAGATGAGCAAGAGGTGCGATATAGTTCCATTTCAATACAAAACAAAATATAGACAATCCTTCCTCAAAGAATAGCTGAAACACTACCACCCTTATTACTAGTTAGGGCACAAAAATAGGAGAGGTTCAACCCTCCAAGTAAAAAGGAATAACAGAAATGTAGAAGAAGAAGAAAGGCTGGTTAGAAAGTAGGTTTGGGAGGGCTTCGCTTCTCTTTCTCTCTTTCTCTCTCACTCTCTGACTGTCTTTGACTCTTTATGAACTCTCCTGACCTCCCCTAAACTCTGTCTACTGGAATGCTACAAATGAAGTAGGAATTATAGAGGCTGAGATAGGAGCTTGAGGTGATAGAAGTTGGAGGGGCAATCAGGGCCTTTGTTGTAGCTTTGTTCCAACGGGAGGAAGACAGGATGTTTAAGGCGATTTGCCCACCGTCTAGACAGTGGCAATGCTCTTAAATTCTTCTCGCTTTGTTTGATTTTGAAATGTGATATTTGCACTTGCCTCCCCTTAATGATTTAGCTAATACACTTTACTGCTCTTGACTTTGCATAATTTCTGCACAAAACCCTGAAAAACATAAAGTTTCACGCATTAACCCTAATTTCACTTATCTTCACTATTTTAACATAATTCATTAACACATTTAACCTAATAATCTATTTCATTAATGTACTTTTTAGGGTCAACCAGACCTCAGGGTCGATTTCCTCGAGGTCCTCAAGTGACATAGGAAGACTTCCACATTTCGATTGAGAAAATTCATAAGCTGGCGGGCTAGATTTTCAGGAAGAGAGGACCCAATGTACACCCTCCTCTCTAGACACTCCTCGTCTAGGACCACTGGTTTGAACTCTTCCACTGGCTCTCCTCTCTTTAGTGTTTCATCATCTCTAGGGTCAAGCACCTCCACCTCTAGGGCTTCTTGTGGCTTCTTGACCCTCATAGAGGAGATGTAACATTCTCTTGCTGCAATCTAATATCCTTGAACCTCTCCAATTCTAGCTGGGGTTGGAAAATAGAGTATGATATGGTAAGTGGAGGGTACCGCTCTTAGGGTGTTAAGTGCAAGTCGCCCTAGGATAACATTTCAGGCTGATAGGTAAACTATCACCAAGAAGTTCACCATCATCGTGGAGCTTTGGGGTGCTGTGCCAGTAGTGATTGGCAAGGTGATGGACCCTAGGGGGTACACCTTCTCCCCTGAGAATCCAATGAGGGGCAACCTAATGGATTGCAGCCTCTCCCTTCTAAGGCGGAGCTTGTCATAAGCTTCTGCGAATAGGATGCCCACATAGCTACCACTATCCATAAAATCCTCCATACTTGAAAATTGGCAATGGTCATAGTTAACACCAGTGGGTCATCATGGAGGTGCTGAATTCCTTCCAAGTCTTTGTCTTAAAAGGAGATGACCTTGTCTTCCCCCTGACATGGGTTTTCACGACTGAGTAGGATTCACCTCCTCTTGTGAACCCTAAAGACATGGTCTAAATTTCTCCAATAGGTTGCTGGTTATCTTGATTGTGAGCTGGTGATGCAGCTTCGCATCTACCAACAACATATTGTCGTAGCTAGCCACGCTGTATGAGCTCCTTAATCTATCTTTTAAGCTTATAGCAATTGTCGGTGTTGTGACCTTGGTCATGATGGAAGCAACAATACTTGCTTGAATTTTTGCAATTTGAAGGAGCTTTATTCGTCTTGGCAGATTCACTGCGAGGTCATCCTTAATTTAAAGTAGGATGTGCCCAATAGAGGCATTGAGCGGCATGAAGATTTTTTGCTCTCTTTGAGGGACAGGACCAAGCCGGTATTTGGTGGGCCCCCTTTCTATCATGCCTCATTTATTTCCATTCTCCTTCTTGTTGTACCTATCTCTTTCTTTCTTTTTCTCTCCCCCGCTCATGAGGACTCACCTCGCCTAGCCCAACGATCTCCTCAGCATTCATATACTTTTTAGCTTTTGCCAATAGTTCTACCATGCTCTTTGGTGGCTGCTTTATTATTGAGAAGAGGAAATTTGATCAGCGGGGGCCTCCTAGAAAGGCGGTCATAATTTTCGTTGTTGTTCTTAACCTCTAAACATCATTCCTCAATGTGTCTATGACTTATGTATATAAGGGAGTGTCACTCTCCCTCGAAATGATGCAAGAGATGGGGCAACAGAATGGTGGATGGAATGGCATGAAATGAACAAAATATGTGTGTGGAATGAAATGCGTATGTGAACAAAAGTGCTCCCCAAGCGCAAGGAGTCTTTTGTGTGTCGTTGTTTTACTTGGAAAAGTATTCCAAGGCCGTCTCCTCAAGGAAGGAAAGTTCAAGTGTGGTGAAGGTGATTTTGTGAAAAAGGAAAGTGTAAAATCTTAAAGTTGGTTTTGGTGAGTTTTGTTCTTAATGAAAATGCAAGAAAACAAGCGTTGGCTAATCCAAAGGGTTCATTCCAATGGGAATCCTAAATCAACTCGAAGCCTTCCTCCAATGGTGCATAGATGAACGATTGATATGTGGGAAGCTAAGGACGAGATGGTGAGGATCCAAGCATAAACCGTGACCAGGTCTATAGAATATCAAAGACCCATAACCACATCCACTCTTAACCCAGTCAAACCGAACCACTGTACACTGAGTGGAGAAAAGAAGAAGAGTTAAAATGGAATCCTCAAGGGAAGGTCTCACTTGGATGAGCAAACTTAAAAACTAGCTACTCATAAATAAAGGCAACAAAATACATAATGTAAAGAGTCATAATGGAGAAATGAAGATTAGAACTTAAACTAACGCAAGAAATCATAAACTAAGAAAAACCATATTCAATACCCATTTTAAAGCAAGAAATGAAGAAAACTTAACATAACAATGGTGAAATGTAAAATGCAAGACTAAACTTGAAATGAACTTGAAATAAATGACATTAAGTTGCAAGGATTAAAGATTACAAAAGTATTAAAGCTTACTACAACAGAAATGGAGAAGAAAATGCAAAAATATAAATTTCTATTACACTATGCATCACCTTCTTCATTGGATTTTCTAAGGTTAGGTAGCCCCCCCCCCCCTTCAAATGTGAGTGGAATGTTGAATATATGGTGAAGACTTGATGCCTTCTCATCCATAAGGCTTCCCTAGCCTATGTGTGCAGATCTCTCATCAATAAGAGGTGATTTTTAATGGCTTGGTAGGCTACGAGAGTGCTTAGCCTGCAACCATTATGGCTGCCCCCTTCTCTCCCATCCTCTTCAATGTCATTGCCTCCAAAGTCTTCTCCTAGGGTGTAGGGGACATGTAAATATGTAAGGGATGTCAGGGGACAAGTGGAAGAATCAATGGTTAGACCCCCAAACAAGTGGAGCATGAGTTGCAGGCATTCTGTGCAAAACCTTCCAGAAGGTTTTTTTGTAAACCTTCCAGAAGGTCGATTCCAGTAGGCAGAACCTTCCGGAAGGTTTTGCGCTGTACCGGTACACTTTGTCTGCTGAATCTTCCAACGTAGTGTTGGCCCAGTTAGAGGTCGATTTGGAAAATTTTTGTGAAATACACTTTTATAGCCCTAGAGGTATAATATCTGCTGTCAAACTTTCAGATCAAATGGACTTCAGAATAAACAGTTATGATCAAAATACTAGACAGTGTCCAATATCCTTTTTACCCAAATTCTCTCTAAAGTGTGCTTTAATTCTAGAACACTTTCTAACTTCTAATACACCCCATATTTCTTCTCCCAAGGTTTCTCGACCTTCTGGATTCAATGAAAATCTTATTTTGACCTAAAAATGTTTTGAACTTACCTAACAACCTCTTCCAAGCTTAAATACCTTCGCAACTTAAACTTCACAATCAATTTGTTTCCCAAATATTTATTTCTACTGTTATAATCAATGTGGTTCATTCTAATGTCATTAGATATATTAGAATTACTAAAAAATTATATCATTATATTAATATAAACATGTGGGGGTTTACAAACATTCACTTGAACTATGAGAAGACCAGCTTCAGTCAAGAGAGAAGACCCTGAAGTTCTTGAGCACCACGTTCGAACGCCAACTCATGTTTGAACGTTCACTTGATTTGATTGAAGACCAAACTAATGAGTGCAAAGAGCCAAGATGTGCATGGAGTGTGGAAATGGGTTTCCACAGAAGACCATAGGCCACTCGAGTAAGGAGGTCAAACCCCATCTGGCGTTCAAACACCCACAAATCAAAAATAGCAGAAACGTTCGAACGCCAGACAACATTCGAACGCCTGTAAAGGAAAAACAGAGACAACATTCGAACGACAAATTACGTTCAAATGTCCACCACTAGTAGGCTGCAGAGTAGTTGGTTGTTCACTTGGACTTGGACGACATACACTATTCCTTCACACTCCCTTGTCTCCCCTTCCTCCTTGCCTATAAATACTCCCCTTGGGAGGGTCTTTTAGGAGCAGGATGTTCTTGTAGAAGACTAGAACTTGGTTTTTAAGGCTTAGACTACACCTTGAACTAGTCAAGAACTTGATGGAGGCTTGGATTCCCACTCATGTGGTTAGATGTATGTTATATTTGCTTGCATCAAGGGAGTTAGTTCATATGTGGGTTGAGGAAGCAACCCTCCATTTCATGGTTGAGGAAGACACCCTCCAAATGTGACTAGGTTTCTTCTACTTCTATTTTTCATGTCTTTCACTTCCATTGCTTGAGCTTCCTTCTTTCTTAGAGGAGTGAAACTCTTCTACTTTTCTAGAGCTTTACCAAAGCCGTGAAGGGTGGGACATGATTCACTAATTCTTCATTGAAGATCGGCTCTTTGTTTATTGTGCTTTTACATTGTAACTCCTCTACTTGGAGGGATGAGCATCACTCACTTTTTTAGCTTTACCAAAGCCATGAAGAGTGAGTAGTTCCTCATTCACTCTTTAGTTAGAGGTGATGAATATGTGTAAATTCTCTGGAAGTTATATTTGTGCATTTCTTTTATGCTTTAATGCTTTATATTTCACTTGCTCATTGAATGATTGAATATATCTAGCAAAGCTAAGGTACTTTGTATAACCGTGAGATCTTTCTATGACACGGATGACTTTTGTATAGAAAGACTCGTTGGTTCAAGGCAAGTACCCTGACTAGATCTTCATGACAACATTTCAATCTTCACCATTATTTTGCTTTATCTAAAGAATGGAACATTAATGCCAAGGTTGGATGCCTTGTAGAAACACTTGCTTGTTTGTAGACGGGTTGAGTCTCGGCATAGACAATTATTGTAAATTTCTAGAAAGGCATCGGAATCATGCGCTTAATTCTCATAGTCGATCTTTATCTTCTGATTAATTTGTTGTTGACACGTGAGTTAATTGAGTTATAAAACACAAGTATAATAAAGCGGATGATTACTTACATATTCTGATCCTCGAGCTAAAGGGTGACTATTTCACATTTGAATTTATCTTATATTTTGTCTAGAAAACTCTTGGAAATAATCTTATATTCTATTCAGGAAATCTCATAACTTCAAACTCTCAAGGTTTTCAGTTACTTGGTCTCTACCACTGCTACTTCAAAACACTAATCATAGTTCCTTGTGGATTCGACTTTGGACTTAATCGGATTATTACTACAGCTTGATCACCTGTACTTGAATGTACACATTTCGGATCAAGTTAACAATGATGTACGTAGTTGGGCTTTATTTAATATTTGATAGATTGGTTCTAAACTAGTTAAGTCTCGCCATAGCCAATGCTTTTGATTCAATGCATAAACCAAAATGCCATCATCATTGAATCATCAACCTGCTGGTTAAATAACTAAAGTATTCCTCCTGAATGGCTTGCCTTCAGGTTTACTAAGGTTATTTAACTGATACATGTTATAGAGACCGTTTGGTGCTTGTCCGTTTCCGTTGTAGTATATCCTAACCTCTAAACATCATCCCTCAATGTGCATAGTCTATGTGTGCAGAGGAGCATCACTCTCCCTTGGAATGATGTCAAAAGAAAGGGCAACGAAATGGTGGAATGAAATATGTGTGTGAAAAAAAATGCTTCCCAAGCACAAGAAGACTTTTGTGTGTCATGCTTTACTTGGAACCGTATTCCAAGGTCGTCTCCTCAGGGAAGGAGGTGAATCGTGTAGAATGCACTGTTGGTGAAAGAAAAGTGTAAAATCTTTTGTTGTATGAAGTTGGTTTGTGATTTGTGTTGTGATAAAATTGAAATGGGAAACAAGTGTTGACTAATTCGAAGGGTTCACTCCAATGGGAATATCAAGTCAACTCGAAACCTTCCTCCGATGGTGCATGGACGAAAGATTGATTAGTAGGAAGCGAGGGACGAGAAGACTCACACCATGTCCTCACTTAACCCAGTCAAATCGAATCATCGTACACCGAAGGGAGAAAAAAAGATGAGTTGAAATGGCATACCCAATAGGAGGTCTCCCTTGGATTAGTCAACTTAACGACTTAGCTACTCTTGCTTAAGGTAAAGACAACAATGTAACGAGAAGACATTATGAAGAAATGAAGATTTGAGCCAAGCATAAACGAAATGTACAAATATAACTTCCAAATAATTATACATGTCCATCACCTCTTACTAAAGATTGGATGAGAAACTACTCACTCTTCATGACTTTGGTAAAGCTAGAAAAGTGAGTGATGCTCATCCCCCAAAGTAGAGGAGTTGTAAGGTAAAACATATTACACTCGGAGCCAATCTTCAATAAAGAATGAGTGAATCATATTCCACCATTCACGACTTTGGTAAAGCTCTAGAAAAAGTGAAAGAGTTTCACTCCTTTAAGGGAAGAAGGAAGCTCAAACCAATGGAAATAAAAGAAAGCAATAAGACAATAAAAGAAGGCAATAAATTAAAAGAAAATAATAATACAAAATTAAAAGAAGCAATATATTAAAAGAAATCAATAATACAAGAAAAGAAAGCAATAATAAGAAAACAATAATGACTTTTGGAGGATTTTTCACTACCAAAATGTGCTTTTTTCAAGAAAGCAATGATACAAGAAAGTAATAATAGATGCTATTTACAAGAAAGATGACACAAGAAAAAAAAATGATCTTTATAAGACCTAAGGTGTGGTATTTATAGGCAAAAAGGGAGGGCTTGAATTACTCTTTGATCCCCCTTTGTTATGAGCTTTTAATAATTGGTGCCCTATAGTTTTCAACTTTAATAGTTGGCACCCTATTGTTTGTAGCTTTGATAATTGGCTTCCCAGTAGTTTGTAGCTTTGATGTAATTGGCTCCCCAGTAGTTGATATCTTTGACGCGCAAAACCCTGAAAAGAACAACAATCAATGCATTACCCCTAAGTCACACACTAACCCTAATTTGATTTATTTTGACTAGTTTAACTTTGTTTAACTAACACAATTGACCTATTAACTTAATTATATTATGCATTAATAAGGGTTAATCACCTGGCTAACCTAATAAGTTGATGTGTTATGGTTCAATACACGTCAAACCTACCGATTGACTTTCTAGTGACATAGGAGTTAATTGTTGTAAGGTGTCATTTCTAGTACTTAACTAATATAATGCATGTCGGATCCTCGAACTGAAGAGTATTTTTTTCATTATTGTCTTTCAACAGTTTAATTAAACATATTATCTATGTATTTATTTACCAATCTTAAGCTCACATCACAAGCTATTTCATTTTACGCTGCTTTCATCATGATAATTCCACTGTTCCTATTTTAAATCCCAACAATTAGCTCAGTATGGGATCGACCTCAAGCTTAAACCAAGAAATACTGCAATTTGACCACTTATACTTGGGTGTATGACATAAATCAAGTCGAATCAAGCCACATGTCAACCTCACATTGGTTGGAAATTCTATAAAATGAATCACAATCCGCCATGTGTCATGCTTGGATAAGATATTTATTAATCTTTTAATTATATTGTGGGTCCTATGAATAAAAACTGTTTGCTGGAATTTTAATTGTGCGTCACCTGATCACTTATTTTGCCACTTCTTACGTGAAAATTCTGATTGTTTTAGAACTTAATGAAAATTGACTGGCCAACTCAATTTCTCGAAATGAATCCAATGGTGAGGTATATTTCACCATCCAAGTCATATAAAAATTTTAGATTTTTAATCTGTACTTAATGGCTTGATTACCATATTACCCCTTTTATTAAGATTTTAATTTTCTCAGGTTTTACATATATAGCTCTTGCTTGGCACCTCCTCTGAATTCCTAGAACTAGGCTTATTGATAGGTACGATTGTGTTTGAAATGTTTGCATGATTTGAGCTCATATCTTGTTTCCTGAAAGTACCCCTTGACATAAGATATGGAAGGAGTACATGATCACATTCATCTAAAAAATTTACTTTAGCGGACCCCTAGTTCTTTAAAGGATGTGCAAATCAAACACTAATTGACTGTGAGAGAGGTGTTATAACCCTACTAAACCCAAAGGTGAACCATTCAAAAGGCTTACTCTAACTTTTCAATTGGCAGGTTGATGATTCAATGATGATGGAGTTTCGGTTTATGCATTGAATCAAAAACATTGGCTATGGCGAGATTTAACCCGTCTATAACTAATCTCCTAACTGTTTCATGCTTGGTATTTATTATTTTGACCCTAATCCTTGCACACCACCCTCAAATGTGTATATGTCTTTTGAGTGTAGGTGAGTGTCACTCACCCTCGGAATGATGCGGGAAATGGGGCAAACGTGCGTGTGGAATGAAGTGTGCTCTCTATACAAAAGTACTCTCCAAGCATAGAGAGACTTTTGAGGGTCATGTTTTACTTGGAACTTATATTCCAAGGTTGTCTCCTAAGGGAATGAAGAAAATTATGCTAAAGTTGATTTTGGTGAAAAGGGAAAAGTGTAAAAATCTTTGAGTTTTGTGTTTTGGTGAATTATGTTCTTGATGAAAATGAAATGGACACAAGTGTTGGCTAATCCAAAGAGGTCATTTCAATGGGAATGCCAAATCAACCCAAGGCCTTCCTCCAATGGTGCCTAGATGTTTGATTGATTCGTAGGAAGCGAGGGACTAAAATGGGGTGAGGATTCAGGCATACCCTATGACAACTCTACAGTGTATCAAGGACTCACAATCACATCCACACTCAATCTAGTCAAACTAAATCATTCTACACTATGATGAGGAATGAAAAATGGTTGATTTAGCATATCCAAGAGAAACTCTCCCTTGGATTAGCCAACTAGAAGCTTAGCTACTCATATTTAATACAATAACATAAATAAAGGAAATAGACATTGTAAAGTGATTAACCCTAGTTAATGCATTATTTAATTATGTTAATATGTCAATTGTGTTAGTTAAATAAAGTTAAACTAGTCAAAATAAGTCAAATTTGGGTTAGTATGTGAATTAGGGATAATGCATTAATTGTTGTTCTTTTCAGAGTTTTGTGCGACAAGGCTACAAACTACTGGGGAGCCAATTATCAAAGCGACAAAGTATAGGGTACCAATTATCAAAGCTCAAAACAAAGGGGGATTAAAGTGTAATTCAAAGCCGCCAAACAAGACTTTCACCCTCCTTTGTTGCCTATAAATACCACCCCTTAGGACTTGTAAAACATTTATCTTTTGGTAGTGAAAAACCCCCCAAAAGTATTATTGCTTTCTTTGAAACTCTTCCACTTTTCTAGAGTTTTACCATAGCCATGAAGCGTGGAGTGTGATTAACTCATTCTTTATCGAAGATCAGCTCCTCGTGTAAAGTGTTTGACCTTGTAACTCCTCTACTTAGAGGGATAAACATCACTCACTTTTCTAGCTGTACCAAACTATGAGGAGTAAGTAGTTTCTCATTCATTCTTTAGAAAGAGGTGATGAACATGTATAAATCATCCAGAAGTTATACTTACGCATTTCATTTTCTTTCAATTTCATAGTTTTAAAATGGGTATTAACTGTATTCTCTCTTAGTTTATGTTTCTTTGCATTAGCTTAACTCCAGTCTTTATTTCTTCATAATGTCTTCTTATTACATTGTTGTCTTTACATTAAGCATGAGTGGGTAAGCCTTTAAGTTGGCTAATCCAAGGGAGACCTCCTCTTGGGTATGCCATTTCAACACATTTTCCTTCTTCCTCTCAAAGTACGATGGTTCGGTTTGACTGGGTAGTGGGTGGATGAGATTGTGAGTCTTTGATATCCCGTAGACTTGTCATGGGTTATGCTTGGATCCTCACTCCCATCTCGTCCCTAGCTTCCCACGAATCAATCGTACATCTATGCTTTATTGGAGGAAGGATTTGAGTTGACTTGGTATTCCCATTGGAGTGAACCCTTTGGATTAGACAACATTTTTCCCATTTCAATTTCATTAAGACAAAATCACAAACCAAACTTCCACAACAAAAGATTTTACACTTTGTTTTTCATCAAAATCACCTTCAAAATTATTCACCTCCTTCCCTGAGAAGACAACCTTGGGATACAATTCCAAGTAAAACACGACAAGCAAAAGTCTCTCTGTGCTTGGGGAGCTTTTTTGTTCACACACACACACACACATTTGACATTTCATTTATCCACCATTCTGTTACCCTTTGTTTTGACATCATTCACACACACCATAAATACATTGAGGGATGATGTCTGGAGGCTAGGATATACTATAACGGAGACGATCAAGCATAAAGAAATGAAGATTGCAGCTTGGGTTGATACAAGAAATCTTAAACTATAAAGAATAACATTCATTACCCATTTTAAAAGCTTGAAATGAAGAAAACTTAATACAACAATGGTGAAATCCAAAATGTAGAGCTAAACTTGCAATGTTCTTGTAATAAATGACATTAAAGACATTAAATGAAGCTTACACAAGTCTTATCAGAAACTACAAGTGAAATGGATGGAAGAAAATGCAAAAACATAAATTTCTCTCTTTAGAACTTCATCTTCTTCTTTAGCTTCTCTCTCTACAACGCAATACAATTTGCATCATGATGAATGGAGCTTGCAAATTCGTCCATAGAGGTCCCCCTAGGTGTGTCACTATCCTCCCATCCATAAGAGGCTGAAGTGATGGCTTTGGGCAGGCTAGGATAACCTACCCAACAACTCTCAGGCTTTTCCTCTTCTCTCTCCTCCTCATTAATGCATAATCCTTCAAAGTCCAATGCTAGGGTTGAGGAGGCATTTCTGTGCATAAGGAGTGTCAGGGAACAAGTAGGAGACCCATAGGTGGGACACCCATGTGGCAGAGCTTGAGTTGTAGAATCTAGCATTTTCAACAAAACCTACTGGTAGGTCGATGGCCAAACTTACCGATAGGTTTTACTCCAGTAGCCAAAACCTTTTGGTAGTTTTTTGATAGAAACCACTCCAGTAGCCAAAACCTACTGGTAGTTTTGTGACAAACCTACTAGTAGGTTTTAACTTGTTTTGCTCAATTATTGGTTCTTTAACCTTCCAAGCCATCGTTAAGCCTCCCCCATAACACCATTGACCATAAGCACCATGATAAAGGCCTAGCATGCACCAATTAAGCTCTTTTACCTGCAAACACACCGAAACCTCATTAAAAGAATGAAATATTGGAATTCCCCTCATTTTTACCACAAAAGATAGTATAAAAGGGGTGTAAATGCACACATGATATACAATATTTCGTGGTAATCATTACATAAATCCCAACTACATGCATCACTGTATCATGCATGAAGTAAATAATAATAATAGATAGAATTGTATATATCAATAGGATTTGCTTGGTGTTCATAACCACGAGCATATTATAAATGAAACTATCCATCAATTAAGGGAGGTATAAACATTAACACATAAATAAAATATTGGCATTTCCATAACTTAAACAATGTTACACATGAATTCACCCTTCACCGAAGAGTATAAACGGACTACTCACACCTCATTGCTATAGACGAGCAAAAGGAGTGAGATGATCCCATTACCACTAAAAACAAAATACAACACGTCATTGCCCGAGGAATAGGTAAAACATTTCTACTCTTATTACCAGCTAGGGCACAAAAGTGGGAGAGGTTCAACCTTCCAAGTAGAAGGGATAAACATAAATGTTGAATTCGAGAAAATTTTGTCTGAGAAGTGATTTTGACAGGCTTTGCTCTTCCTTTCCTTCTCTCCTTTCTTCTGTTTTTGCACTGGACTTAACTCTTATGTAATCCCCTTGTGAAATGGATGAATCAGGCAATTTATAAGTGCCAGAAGGAGATTTTCAGGCGGCAGACACCTAAACCATCCAATCAGGGTGTTTTGTTGCACATTTGGACCAATGGGAGAAGAAGAGGGGGAAAGACGGTTTAGCCATTGTCTGGATGCCACCACCACCATCCGGACGGTTGCAAACCTCTAATTTCATACTTGGCAGCCTTCCTTGTTTGTCCTTGTTGACTTGGTAATGGCACTTGCCACCCTTTCTTTATTTATCCTTTACACTTTAATCCTCTTGAATTTTTGTATTTTCGCTTGAAACCCTACAAAATGTACAAATTGCGCGTTATCCCTAATACTTTATAAATTAATTATTTTAACCTAATTTACACACACAGCTAACCCTAAATCCAGATTCAATTATGCACTTTTTAGGGTTAATCACAACCTCTAACCAAACATTACTCGTACATAGTAAAATAAATTAATAAACAAAACAAAATCACTTTTGTATATTTCACGATTGAATTTAGCATATGTAACAATCTGTTAAACCCCTAGGTGATCCGTAGTGGATGAGTCCTGTGTCGTGATGGTTTCCAGTAAAGATACCTACAAAATTCAATGGTTAGGATTTACATAGTTCAAATTTTTCACAGATAAAATTAAATCACTATTCCTTTTTATTTGTAGGATACTTCCCATCCCTGATCACTATAAGAGTGACACACATTAGTTTTAACACTATTCCATATATTTTCAAAAAAACTCGCGTGTGTGCAAGGATTCCTTATTTCAAACAAATTGAAGAAATATCACAAACCTTTATTCTGTTGTACAAGAATTAGCCTCGATGTCAATCCTTTCCTAAAAATCACTCAGCAAAGAATACACTCTAGTTTTAGCGACTATCACTCAAAAATTACATGTGAGGATAATATTGTTATCAAGACAAAGTAATAGCACATGTAATATCCCAAACAAAGTTTATTTGAACAAAACTAGAATTTTGCATAATCTCATGAAAGAATATTAACACTGCATTAAACAACATCATCAATACTCCCCCTTTTCTAATGAATAGGCGGAAATAAAACATATGTCTAACTTTTGGAATCAAAAAGGACTTTACCAGTGTCATAACGTGGCTAAAGGGTACTGGGTTTAAAGAAATGACGTCAAAGGTATTCAAAAGGCTATCCTTTTCGATTAGTGCAACACACATCTCTCTAAAACTTTTGCATATTGTACTTCCCATTTCTCTTTACAATCACATTTTGAAAATTCCCTTGGCTTTTTTATTTCCTTGCTTCTTTTGGTTTTCTTTTCTTTTTGATTTCTTTCACAACTTCTTTCTTCTTCTTTTCTTCCTTAAATTGTAGTCCACATTTTCCCTTTCTGTATAATGCTTTCTTTAGGAGAGGGTCAAGAAAATTAGTTAGCTAGGGTTAGTTAAAATATATATTTACTGTGACTTGGTTAATTTGATGGGTTTAAGAAAATAAATTTTCACTTAGGCTCAATCAGGGCTTACTATGAATATAGTTTTGCAAAAGAAATGACTAAGACTCAAAAGAAAATCATAAATGACCTAAGATCATTTTCCAAAAATCATACACCTGCATATCTTCTAGTTACAATTTAAAGGAAAATGCTAATCATATTATTCAATGAGTGCTAACCAAAACAAAGTTAATGAGATTATTCAAATAAGTATTATCGCTGAACCAAAATTCTTACTGGAGTAAATGTAAAATATCTCTCCAATGAGGGTTGGCTCATAATCTGCATACAAGTTTACATCTCCACTATATATGTTGCTTTATAAAAGATTGTAGTATTTCATAATTAAGATAGTGCACAATCAATGTTTGAAAATCCCACGTAATATGGTTAGGGTTATACTTGCAAAGCATCAGAATGATTACATAATTCTTATCGTGAATCATATGAAATAAGTATCCTAACACATCAAAATTTAAGCAAAATTACCAACAAACCAAATTAATTAAAAAACGAACTCAAAACAACTATCCAAAACATAAAACTTAAATAAAGTGCATAAAATTTCAATGAAGGTAGCAAGTGCATAGAAACATCAGAAGCTCTGGCCACTAAGCTGATGGAGAATTCCTCTTGGGTATGCTAAAACAACTCTTTTTGATTCCTCCTCGTAGTGTAAGACGGTTTGGTTTGACTAGGATGAGTGTGGACGTGGCTGTCAATTCTTGATACACTGTAGACTTGTCACGGGATATGCTTGAATCCTCAACTCCGTTTTAGTCCCTTGATTCCTATGAATCAATTGAACGTCTAGGCACCATTAGAAGAATGTCTTGAGTTGATTTGACATTCCCATTGGAATGACCTTTTTTGATTAGTTAACACTTGTTTCCATTTCTTTTCATCAAGTATACAACTCACCAAAACACATATTCAAAAGATTTTTACACTTTTCTATTTTCACAAAATCACCTTCAACACAATTCAACTTCCTTCCCTGAGGAGAGGACCTAGGAATATCAATTCCCAAGTAAAACACAACACTCAAGAGTCTCTCTACGCTTGGGGAGCACTTTTGTACCCACACACACACATTTCATTCAAACACCCATTTTCCCATTTCTCACATGATATCCGAGAGAGAATGACACTCATCTAACTGTATAAGCCACATACACATTACCGAAATCATGGTAAAAAATTAGGAACGACATAATAAGTTAAGCATTTTTGGCACCGTTGCCGGGGAAGGCAAAGCGTTGAATTAAGAAGATGATTTTGGACAATGGAGGTAAGTGCCGTGAATTCTCATCACGGGCTGAGGTATGTTGTTCCTTGTATATAATTTTGTTTACTTGTTTTTTTTCTTTTGTAGATATTATTTTATATGTGGGGATAAGACGACCAAAATAGATTGGTTAGACGACCCTT
This sequence comes from Ilex paraguariensis, assembly GCA_963454935.2. Lineage (NCBI taxonomy): Eukaryota > Viridiplantae > Streptophyta > Magnoliopsida > Aquifoliales > Aquifoliaceae > Ilex > Ilex paraguariensis. Next base: position 1,238,900 of record CAUOFW020002836.1, read on the forward strand.
AGGCCCCCAAGACCCACCCGTGGATGCCTGTGACAATTTTGAAGATTTAGCTGCCAACGCTATTGTCCCACGAGGAGGAGGAATGCAAAACCCGAGAATAAAAAATCCTAGAATGCACTTTCCTCATAAGAATGAAGGAAATAACATCCCAATTGATCCTCCAATGAGGTCAATGCAAGATTATCTCCAACCCACTCGTAGCACCACTCCTTTATGCATTCTCTTATCAGTTCAAGCCCATGCCTTCCTAGTCAAGCCGAGAATGTTAAAACTACTTCCTCAATTCCATGGAATTGAAAGAGAGAACCCTTATTTGCATATTAAGGAATTTGAGGAAATAGTTGCAACCTTCCTCACCAATCATGCCATGGAAGACATAGCTTACCTAAATATTTTTCCCTTTTTCCTTAAGGACAAAACCAAAAGTGGTTAAATTCCTTGAAGCCCCGATCCATAGTTTTTTGGGCACAAATGATTTTTGAGGTTTTGAACAACTTATTTCCGGTGCCTAAAACCACCGCTCTTAAAAAGCAAATCCAAAACTTTTTGAAAAAGTCCAATGAGCAATTTTATGAATGTTGGGATCGCTACAAGGAATTGCTATAATCCATTCCACATCATGGTTTTGAATCATGACAATTGGTGAGTTTCTACTACGAAGGGATTACACCGAGCCATCAACAATTCATAGACATGATGTGCAATGGGGAGTTCTTAAACAAGGATCCCGATGAGGCCCTAGACTACTTTAGTACATTTGCACAAAATGCGCAATCTTGGGATATCACAAATCCCACCAATGTACCAAGGTCTTCTCTGGATAGTAATCAACCAAGAGGGGGAAAGATGTATGATTTAAGGGACCAGGAAGACTTCTTTCCAAAATCACCAAATTGTCTAGGAAAGTGGAGAGTCTTAGTTCAATAGGAGACATTAGGTGTGCAAAATTTCCAAGACTGAGGAGTTATGCTTTATCTATTAGAGTGTTGAGCATTCCATATCATAGTGCCCTAACATTCTGACACTTAAGGATGTCTACCACTAGCGAGTCAATGCCTTTAATCAAAGTAAGCAATCATTCTCCCTGCATTCTAACACTTATAATCTGCGTTAGAGTAATCACCCAAACTTTAGTTGAAAGAATGACAATTTGACTCCTCATGGGTCTAATGCATATTAACCCCCCATGCCTCCCAAGCAAAATCAATACCATTGCCAAGGTCAATCATCTAGCTCTCAATATCCCCGGTCCAATCTATAAGGGTATTCACAAAACACACCTCCACAAAGTTTTTCCCAAAGTCCACCTCCATGAAGTTATGGTCAACAAGGACCATCCAATCCTCCCACCTACCAACCACCTCATAAAAGGAACTTGGAGGATGTAGTGCACTAATTCATCCAAGGCCAAACCACCATCAACAACCAAACCCCAACCGCTTTCAATGATATACGAACCTAAATCACAAAATTGACCAATGTCATAGGGACGTGACGACAAGAGAAAGGAAAATTCTCCGCTCAACCCCAAGAGAACCCTAGAGGCCAACATGTGGTTGAGTCATCCGAACCCACAAAGGAGAGTTGTGAGCAACTTAAGGTGATCACCACCTGAAGGAGTGGCAAGTAAATTGGCAAGACCATTGTGCCAAAAGTCTCACCCGATACCACATTGACCAAAGAAAATGAGACTAAGGGTGACTCTGAGGGGGTTGAGGTGAGTGAGAAAGAAAAAAAATTGATGTTAATGTGCAAGCATGTCCCATTTTGGGCCCTTTTCCCAATGTTTTGAAGCCACTCGTGAAGGTGGCTAACTATTCTGAAATTATATAGATGTTCAAGCATGTAAAGATCAACATCCCACTCCTCGATGACATAAAGTAAATTTTTTCATGTGCCAAGATCTTGAAAGACTTGTGCATAGTGACGAGGAAATTGAATGTTCACAAGAAGGCATTCCTTATCGAGCAAGTGAGCCCAATCTTGAGGACAAACACACTACCAAAGTTCAAAGACCCTAGATGCCCTACCATTGCCATCACAATAGGGAATTACCGGGTGGAGCAAGCGCTTCTTGATTTAGGGGCAAGTGTCAATCTCCTACTCGATTTAGTGTATCAACAACTCCAACTTGAATAGTTGATGCCAACTCTAATCACTCTTTAATTGGCAGACCAAAGCAATTTTCACTTGGCAGACCGAAGCCAACTTTAATCACTCTTTAGTTGAGGATGTCTTAGTTCAAGTGGATAATTTTTATTTCCCTACTGATTTTATTGTACTTGAAACTTATCTAGTTGCTAACCCTAGCTCACAAATTCCTGTCATACTAGGTAGACCGTTGCTTGCTATTTCTAATGTTGTTACTATTTGTAGGAATGGACTAATGAAGCTTACATTTGGGAATATGACTATGGACCTCAATTTATTCAATTTGTGTAATTAACCGGGGGACAATGAGGAAGTGCATGAAGTCAATAGGATTGATACCTTGGTGGAGGAGCACTTTGAAGTTGGAGGAGGAGGAGAGTATTGATCAAGAGGAGTCGAAAAGTTTAAAAGGGGTGGAAAAATGAACCCCTACATTTGAGAAGCTTCCACGTTAAGACAAAATGATATTTCCATCGACTGTACAAAATCCCATCTTGGAGTTGAAGCCTTTACCATCCAACCTCAAATATTCATTGTTGGGGGAGCATGAGACCTTCTCGATGGTAATAAGCTCAACTTTGGAGGCAAGCCAAGAGGAAGAATTGTTATGTGTATTAAGGAGGCACAAAGGAGCCATCAGGTGGACCATAGCTGACATTAATGGGATTAGTCCCCTCATTTGCACTCATAGGATCTACTTGGAGGAAAATGCAAAACCATCTTGACAACCACAATGGAGACTTAACCCCATTATGAACGACATGGAGAGGGATGAGGTACTTACGCTACTTGACGTGGGCATCATATTTTTGATTGCCGACACTAAGTGGGTTAGTCCCACGCAAGTGGTACCCAAGAAATCGGGAGTTATGGTTGTGGTAAATGAGGAGAATGAGTTAATTCCAACGAAGGTGGCCACTAGATGGAGAGTGTGTATTGATTACCGAAAGCTCAAATCGTGCACAAGAAAAGACCAATTCTTGTTGCCATTCCTCCACCAAGTGTTAGAAAGAGTAGCTGGGCATCTATTTTACTACTTCTGGGATGGCTACTCCGGGTACAATCAGATTGAGATTGTATTGGAGGATCAAGAAAATACCATTTTCACTTGCCCTTTCAGTACCTTTTCCTACTGAAGCATGCCTTTTGGGTTGTGTAATGCCCTAGGGACTTTTCAATGATTTGTGATGGGAGTCTTTAGTGATATGGTGGAGAAGATCGTTGAAGTTTTTATGGATGACTTCTCAGTGTTATGAGATTCCTTTAGTGGTTGTTTGGAAAACTTAGAGAAGTACTTGAGAAATGCGAGGAGAAGAACTTGGTCCATAACTGGGAGAACTACCACTTTATGGTGACACAAGGGATAGTGCTCGGGCACATCATTTTGAAAAAGGAGATCGATGTCCAAGGTTGATGCAATTTCCAACCTCCCCACACCGAAGGTCGTCAAAGACATCAGTTCGTTTCTTAGCGATGCTTGTTTTTATCGTCGCTTTATAAAAGATTTTAGTGCATTGGCTCAACCCTTGACCAATTTTCTTTTCAAGGATGTCCCATTTGTGTGGTCGGATAATTGTGAGACATCATTTAAAAAACTCAACAGCATGCTCACTACACTCTCCGATTATGAGACCACCGAAATGGGACTTACCATTTGAGCTTATGAGCAACATGAGTGATTAAGCGGTCAGCGTAGTGCTCGATCAAAGTAAAGACAAGAGACCTTATGTAATATACTATGCTAGTAAAACTCTTAATGAAGCACAAATGAATTATACTACCATTAAAAAAGAGTTGCTAGCTGTAGTATTTGCATTAGATAAATTTCGGTCTTACATCATTGGTTCACCCATAGTAGTCTGTACCGATCACTCTTCTTTGAAGTATCTTTTGTCTAAGTAGGATGTAAAATCAACAATCATTAGGTGGATACTCATCCAACAAGAATTCAACTTGACAATCAAAGACAAAAAGGGAGTTAAGAACGTGGTGGCGGACCATTTATCCCGACTTGTGGTTCAAAATGCCGACGAGCATATCCCTATCCCAGATTTTTTTCTTGATGTTCTTGATGAGCATTTATCGTCTATTCATTTTGTATGTCCTTGGTATGTGCAACGCCCCAAAATACCCCTTGGATGGCATTACAATCTAAAAATCATTCACATCACGAGAGCAACTAAAAAGATCCATAAATAAAGATAATTTCATTCTCATACATAATATATACAACATCATTCCAAAAGAATATACCACATCATGGACATTACATCCAAAAGAATATGTTGAACTATAGCAATTACATCTAACAGAATCAAATTTCAACTTTGCAGCGGAATAACAAAAGGTTAGACTCTACATAGTCTCAAAAAGAATTTCCTAGTCTATCACGTAGGAGAGTATAGCCCTAAGCATCCACCTCGGGATCCATGTGCCCATTTAGTGGAACTTTCCAATGTACCAGCTTATCGATTCTAAGCTCCTCCTCTTGTACAAAATCTGAAAAATATATTGTTTGTAGGGGGTGACCACTAAGCTCTATAGCAACATCCTCCCAAACTCGAACAAGGTTTAGAAAAAAAATATATAAAATAGTTCGGTCCCACCTTTCAAAATAGCATATAAAACTTGAAATAAAACAGTGACAATTTATTTGATCTCAAGTTAACTCAATAGAAATAATTTCAACGAAAGGAATAAGCATGTTCGAGTGATAGAAATCAAATAATCATTCAATAATGTCATCCCATATTCTCATGTATGTTGGTTGCTTCCCAATAATGTACACCACGATTCTACCACGTTCACCCACCACAATCACACATTCCCAAATATTTTAGGAAGGCTGTATACCATCTCTGACAGCATTGACAAATCCTTCCCAGGAAAGGTATACCATCCCTCAGCCTCGAACTTATGTGAACAATAATGGTTGTTCTCACAAACAAAAAACCATTACAAGTGTTAGGAAACCATCTCACCCCCACTAGGATAGTCTAACCTCTAACACTCTATGGTCGTGCTCAAATGCAATTCAAGTCCATCACAATAACCATACAAGAGATGCAATAACAAATATTTTCTCAAATCACAAGGAAATCCAAAATCCCCAAATTTCACCATTTGTATTACAAGAGAACAGTTTAAGAAAATAAGCAAGAGATCATCAACAATGCATTTTTATTGTTCATAACAAAGCACTAAAGTTTTGAAATCAAGAACAAGGGAAAAATCGAGAGAAAAATTCCCTTTCCTTTGGAAACTAGGGTTTTACGATAAGAAAAGAGTTTTCATGGTTATCTAACCCTAGATTTGTTTAAAACATGGTAATATTTGCAAAAATAACAAGAAATGATGATTTCATAGCATATGTATATAGATGAAAGTGAAAACATACATATACATATAAGCCCTAGCCTCAATGGTCAATAATGGAAGGAACCCCTACCTTGAATCCGAATTTCCAAGCTAACCCAAGCTCTAGCAACTCTCTTCCTCCCTTTTCTTGTTCCCTTCTTATCTTCTCCTAGGGTTCTAAGAGGCTTGAGTGAGAGTGAAGTGAAAGAATAGAAGAAAATGGGTAGAGAAGGGTGTTCTTGAAAAGCTTTAGGTTTTGATCCTCTTTGAAGTGTAAATCTCTTTTTAAATCTTGTGTTTTTCTCCTCCTTTCTGCCTCTCTAAGGTTTTCTAGGGTTAGAAGTGTTGTAATGGAGCTAAATGGGGCATCCTTATGTATTTATAGGGAGAGAATCGGACCCCAGATCGCGTCTTAAAAATTTCTGGAATTTACAAAGTGTACCGGTACGCGTACCGGTACGATTTGGCTACTGGACCTCGGCGTACCGGTACTCTTTGGTGACTTTTGCCTATTTTACCTATTTTTCATTTCCAACTCATTCCAAACCTTTCCAAAATCAGCCCAAACTTGTACAATATACATTTGTACATCAAACATAGTTGGTACAAATTCTATTACAAACAATTTCATATATTTGTCCGAGTTTTTACAATATTAACATTTCTACGGTTATAACCTATATGGTTCATTCCTATGCCATTACATATATTAAAATTACTAAACACTTTTATCATTATATTAATATCAACATGTGGCAGTTTACAATATGCTGACATATGCAATTATCTTGCTATAGTACAAATATCATTGCAATGAAGCATGGAGAATAGGTGAAGGTTTATGGCAGATGTGAAGTAATTTTCCTTTCAACAACGCATACTTGTTCAAGTACTTTCCTGACCAACTCATGAGGAGATGCGTACCTGAGAATGAACAACGAGGCATCCTTGCATTTTTCCATTCAGAGGCTTGCGATGGCCACTTCTCTTCAATGAAGACCTCGGCGAAGGTTTCATAATTAGGTTTTTATTGGCCCTCATTAATTAAAAACTATGTTTCTTTCTGTAAAGAATGCAATAGGTGCCAACATTTGGTATTGTGACCTGAAGGAACATGATGACCCTCTCCCTAGTACTTGTTATAGAGATATTTGATTGTTGGGGCATCGACTTCATGGGTCCCTTCCCCGTGTCGTTTGGCTACTTGTACATTCTGCTAGCAGCGGTCTATGTTTCCAAATGGGTGGAGGCTATCCTAACCAAGACTAATGACCACTGGNTCTTATGAAATTCTTCTACTAGAAGGAATATCAGTGTTCTACAGGCAAAACTCGACGTTCTACTGGTAGAAGAGTCTACTAAAAATGTTCTACCTATAGATAACGAAAGCTCTATCGATAGATCTCCCCAATTTTCCATTGATTCTATCGTTTTTCAATTCCAATTCATTCCAACCTTATACATNCAGTTTACAATATGCTGACATATGCAATTATCTTGCTATAGTACAAATATCATTGCAATGAAGCATGGAGAATAGGTGAAGGTTTATGGCAGATGTGAAGTAATTTTCCTTTCAACAACGCATACTTGTTCAAGTACTTTCCTGACCAACTCATGAGGAGATGCGTACCTGAGAATGAACAACGAGGCATCCTTGCATTTTTCCATTCAGAGGCTTGCGATGGCCACTTCTCTTCAATGAAGACCTCGGCGAAGGTTTCATAATTAGGTTTTTATTGGCCCTCATTAATTAAAAACTATGTTTCTTTCTGTAAAGAATGCAATAGGTGCCAACATTTGGTATTGTGACCTGAAGGAACATGATGACCCTCTCCCTAGTACTTGTTATAGAGATATTTGATTGTTGGGGCATCGACTTCATGGGTCCCTTCCCCGTGTCGTTTGGCTACTTGTACATTCTGCTAGCAGCGGTCTATGTTTCCAAATGGGTGGAGGCTATCCTAACCAAGACTAATGACCACTGGGTCATGGTCAAGTTCTTAAAAGAGAATATCTTTTCGAGGTTCAGGATGCCTTGTGCAATGATAATCGATGGTGGTTCATATTTCTGTAATAAGTCATTTGCATCCTTAATGCATAAGTATGGCATTACACACAAGGTGTCCACCGCTTATCACCCACAAACCAATTGCCAAGTCGAGTTGGCCAATAGGGAGATCAAGAACATCCTATGAAAAACGATGAACCCTAATAGGAAAAATTGGTCATTTAGATTGACTGTTGCCCTATGGGCTTACCACACTGCTTAGAAGACCATCTAGGCATGTCATCCTATAGGCTCGTCTATGGCAAGGCTTGACATTTGCCAATTGAAATGGAACACAAGGCCTATTGGGCCATCAAAACCTTGAACTTCAATTTGAGAGTTGCCAGAGAGAATAGGAAGTTAAAAATAAGTGAATTAGAGGAGATTTGTAGAGATGTGTATAGGAGCTCAAAAATTTCAAAATAGAGAGCTAAGATCTTTCATGACAAATCCATTGCAAGGAAATTATTTGAGCCCAGACAAAAAGTGATCTTGTACAACTCTCATCTCTCTATCTTTCAAGGGAAACTCCGATCTCGTTGGGATGGCCCCTATCTTGTCACGGTGGCCAACCCCAATGGAGCCGTGGAAATCACCAACCCCAAGGATGGCAAGACATTCAAGGTGAATGGCCAAAGACTTAAGCCATTTTTTTGCAGGTTATGAGGGTCAAGGGGCGGAGGAAGAATTGGTGGATCCAGTCTACCCGGACTTGTTGGAGGATTAACTGTTCATATAGTTTTTAGTGTACACTCAGTCGCTTTCTTTTATGATTGACTTTTCAAGTTATTTTGTCACTTATTTTATTTTTGCATATAGTGTTTTCTTTCTTAATGCAGATTTGGTGTTTTTGTCAAAGCTCAAGGGCGAGGTGTTTTAATACCCTTCTCATCTTTTTACAGTCCTTCACTACATATCATATCTTTTTTGTTGCATTCAGGACAATGCATGAATCAAGTTGGGGGGTGAGGTACACCAATTGTATGATACACCAATTTTTTTTGTGAAAATTTTTTGTTGATAATACCAATTTTTTTGGTGAAATTCACCTTTCACATGTTCTACAGATTTCTATTTAAGAATAGTTGAGCAATATGTGAAAACTTTTGTGAAAAATATCTGAATGTTGACCTATAGTCCCCTATTTAGAGCATTGTGGGTTTATGGATAGTTTTGATCATTGCTTTGAAATATGAATACATGAGCACATTATATAAGTTTATCCTATTGCTAAGAATATCACATACTTGTTTGCTTTTGAACTCAATCATAAGTGCACCATGAACTTATAATTTGGCAATTTATGGATTGAGTTCACATTTTAGTGCTTGACATGAATAGTGGAGATGNTGAATTGAGTTCACATTTTAGTGCTTGACATGAATAGTGGAGATGAGTAAGAACCCATGAGAGCTTTAATGGCAATCCTTGTTGGAGGGAACTTACATTTACTCAAGGAACAATTTTGCAAATTTCAAATTTGTTCAATAATCTCATTATGCTTGGTTTGGTTAGGTGCATTTGGGATAGTTTACTGACTTTGTCTTGATATGTACAATGCTCCCCTATGCCTATCTAGAAATGATCTTAGGATGTCCTTCATCTATTTTGAGTATTAGCTTGTTCATGTGAAATTATCCCTAGTGCCATGTTTGAGCATTGTTGAAAATTTGTTTTCATGCCACACATCTGACCAAGCTAGTGCAGAATGATAAAAATCTACCACACCTTAATTGTTCCTAGAGCTGAAGATGAGTGATCATAAAAGAGAAGGAATGGTGATGTAGAAACCCAATACAGGGATGAATAATGTGGAATGCAAATTTTGAATGAAAAAGAAAGAAAAATCCAAGAAAAAAGAGAGGGAAAGGGGTGAAGGAAGAAAGAATGATCAAAGCAGAAAAGCAAATGTTAAGGAAAATAAGAAAAATAAAAAAAGAGTGAAGTGATGGTGTAGACAGAACAAAATTCCATAAAAAGGGAGATTTTTTTTTAAATAAATGTCATGCGCTCGAAACAACCCTCTTTGTTATCCTATATCCTTTATTTCATTTGCCTGAATGTCACCCCAAGGCCCCATTATAGCCCTTGAAAGTTCTAAATGATCTAGAGAAAGCATGGGGATAGCATACTCTTAAAGAAAAAGAAAGGTTGATTTTTCTATCTAATGCCCTAGCATTCCTTACATGAGATTATGCAAAGGTTATTTTATTCTTATGTAAGTACTTCATTTTTGAATTATCTGAGAGCATACTTTATTTTATGCAAAAGATTCTACCTCACATATACACATGGAGAGCATGCTAGGATAACCATAGTGTGATTTATTGTTGAGAGACACCCTTGATGAGGTTGCATCAAAACTAAATGTGGATAGCCAGGTGAATGTGAATTCCGTTGGGTGAATGGTTAAATTACATGCCCATTTCACACACATACAAGTTTGAAAGTGAATGTATAGGTGCATACTCTAGAATAGCATTTAAAGCCATGGTGATGCTCATATGTGCTTTCTTCGGGCATTTGAGGAATGTATTTTGTAACCCTATGCTTAAAGGGTGGAGGAATATTGTTCAACTTTCGATATTTAATAGATTTAGGAATTTCCCTATCATTTGAATGTATGTGTTTCATTTTGGGTATTCATTTTGGTAGTTAAAATTAGAAATCCATGTCTTGTATTTTGAAAACATAAAAATTTTAAATCATGTTGCAATTTCATAAATGACTTTGGGCATGATCACTCAATTGTGGTTCACATGTGTGGTTCAAGTTTTTGGTCGATTAGATGTCATAGATAGGTTGTTAGAATGTTTGGGATTTGGAAAAAGTTGGGTTGGGTATGAGATTTGGAGCATAGAAATGGTTTTGTAGCAAAGGCAAAACCTTCAAAAAGGTTTAGTATAAACCTTCCGGAAGGTTTTTTCCAGTGTGCAAAAGCTTCTGGAAGGTTTTTATCGACCTTCTGGAAGGTTTTCACTATTGGACAACTTTTGCCTCAACAGTAAGAAAAACCTTCCGAAAGGTTTTCATCGACCTTCTAGAAGGTCTTGCCTAGATTGCAAAAAAATGAGGGTTTAGGTTCTAATTTTTTCAGGAAACCCTTCACATTTCCTTTAAATCTTACCCTCCCAAGCTCTCTCCTCTCCTTATACTCTCTTCCAATCCTCAAAATATCTCACCAAATCCCTTAAATCTTACTTCTCTTTTGATTAGGTTTGATTTTGAGTGAATTTTGCCAAAACTTTTGGTGTTCTCACAAAAACCATAAGTCACTAAATTTTCCCCCAATTCTCAAGTTCTCATTGATCTTCTCCAAAACCTCTAACTCCCTTGCTATGGCTCATTTAGGAAAGACCTCCCTCGACGCGTTTGAGCCCATTGAGTGGGTTGTGATGTGGCTCTCATGGCCCTTATTATAGAGGAATTGTTATTATAGAGGAATTGTTGGTCCTCATGGCCCACACCAAACGTACGGGTCTGGATACCCACCACCCACGGGCACTAGCTCCCATAAAAGTAATATGGAGGGCCTAAGTAGTGGAGACTGGGAGCAGAGAAGAACAAAAGTGAGACACGATGCGCATAGACAAAGGATCAATGAGACAAAGGTCCAAACAATGAAGTGGTGAAAGTGATCAAGGGACATGGTTTGGGAATCTAGTTTGAGGAGGAAAGTGGCTACAACTTGGGGTTATGTAGAGAATTATATAAGAAATTGTTGGTGTTGGGAGAGGATGGTAGTGTGCTAAGGATGAATGTGAGGGGGAAGGCGTTTGACGCGACCCCGGACCTGATTACCACATTAAAGAGGTATCAGAGGCCTCCCCCTACTACCCCAGTCTGCCCACACAATGTTGAAAGGAGTAGAACCTTCTCTGATGATGTGCAACTCACCTACGAGGACCCGACCACATTCAAAGGGGCAACCCTAGTCGGGGGCCTCAAGCACTCTTAATTTAGTGCCTTGGGATTCCAATAAGAGCTCGAATGTTGAGAAGCTCACCCTCCTCCATGCATTTATGATGGGGGAAGGCAATTGTGCCCTTTTGATATGGCAGGAGATGAAGGAGTTCTCTCAGGCTGCAAAGTCAAAGGAGAATCTCCCTTTCGGCAATCTCATCATGCGGATGTGCTCTCACTGCAAAGTGAAGTCCTATGCACATGATATGCTACTACCCCCTAAGACTGGTGCCATTGGGAAGTCAAGTAGCAACAAAAGGGCAGCTAGGACAAGGGGTGACAGAGCCAGAGCATTAGGACTAGAGTCATCTTCAGTTGGGCCAACATCCTCAGCACCTTCTACTCCTACCCTAGCATGTTCCATGTCACAACATATGAATGCCTTGGAGTCTACTATGTATGGGCTATCGATAATGGTGACTAGGTTATTTCAGCATACATTCCCAGGTGAGCCTATCCTCAGTGGACCTCTTCCGCCTCCAACTAGACCATCTACCTCAGCTCCCATACCTTATGTGGTTGTTGAGGAGGGAGAGTCTAGTGATGATGATGATGATGATGACGAGGAGGATAGGAGTGAGTCCGAGAGTGATATTGAGGATGAGGATGCTAGTGATGATGATGATGGGGATGAGGGTGGTGATTAGGATGTTCTCTTGTGTTTTGTGTCTTTTGATTTTAGGTTGTACAGTAAGGGTTAGTTTTTCGGCCCAGTAAAAGCACCTCTAGGATTTTGGGTCGTTTTGTTTTTAAAACTCTAACCCATTGTATTGAACTTTTGTGATTGATTAATGAAAAATACCATAGTTATTTCATTTTATCATTGCCCAAGTCCATATCTTTAATTGCATTGTATTTTTGCATTTTGTATGTTTGATTATTTGCTTGTACGAATGGGATTGTTGTAGTTGCACACCTTGCGATTTGTAATTAAAGTTTGCTAGGGACTATCAAAACTCAAGTTGGGGTGTGATTAGCATAGAATATTGCTTATTATATATGCATTTTATACCTTTTTATACTTGCTTTTGTTGTGAATTTGGGGAGAAATACGACTAAGCTACCTGTTAATGATATTTTGTGTGAATGTAGGAGAAGTGTTGTAAATGTCTTGAGTTAAGCCTTCATCGTAGTGCTTAAAGACAATGTAGATGAAGGGATAGCTTAAAGACAGGTTTGGAAGGTGAATAAGCCAAGGAAAAGGCAAATTGGATGAAAACCTTCCAGAAGGTTTGGCCATAAACCTTCTGAAAGGTATGCACTTGGTCTGCCTATGCACTGCCAAAACCTTCCAGAAGGTTGGACTTTGGACTTTGGAGGCCCAAGCATTTATAAGGAAGAGAGAGAAGAGGGAAGCCTTGGAAGTTAGAAGATAGGCTTGTCCAAGCCTGTGAAAGCCATCTACTTAGCCCATCCCCCCCCCCAATTGATGGGAAGCCTCTCACATAGGCTATAAAACCTCCATGGATGAAAATGAGCACATCACTTGACATTTTTAGAGCATTGTTCAGCATTGTAGAGAGAAGAACCCAAGAACAAAGACATAGTTATAGAGAGAGAAGTTAGATTTTTGCATTTCCTTTACCCATTTCACTTGTAATCTACTTAAAGACTCTTGTAAGCTTCATTTGTTGCACTTAATGTCATTTATTTCAAGTGTATTGCAAGTTTGGTCAAGTATCTTTCATTCTACCATTGTTACATTCAAGTATTTCACTTTAAGCTTTTAAAATGGGTATTAAATGCACTTCTTCATAGTTTAACTTTTCCTGCATTAATTTAAGTTCCAATCTTCATTTCTTCACAATGTCTCTTTACTTTATGTATCGTCTTGCATTAAATATGAGTAGCTAAGCTTTAAGTTGGCTAATCCAATGGAGAATTCCTCTTGGGTGTGCTAAATCAACTCTTTTTCATTCCTCCTTGTAGTGTAAGATGGTTTGGTTGGACTAGGTGAAGTGTGGACGTGGTTGTGAGTTCTTGATACACCGTGCACTTGTCAAAGGGTATGCTTCAATCCTCACCTCTATTTTAGTCCTTCACTTCCTACGAATCAATCAAACATCTAGGAACCATTGGAAGAATGTCTTGAGTTGATTCGGAATTCCCATTAGAATGACCTCTTTGGATTTTCCAATACTTGTTTCCATTTCTTTTCATCAAGAATACAACTCACCAAAATACATATTCAAAAGATTTTTACACTTTTCTATTTTCACCAAATCAACTTCAACACAATTCACCTTCCTTCCCTGAGGAGGGGACCTTGGAATACCAATTCCAAGTAAAACATAACACTCGAAAGTCTCTCTATGCTTGGAGAGCACTTTTGTACACACACACACACCTGTTTTTCCATTTCTCGCATGATATCAGAGGGAAAGTAGCACTCACCTAACCATATAAGCCACATACACATTATCAGAATCATGGTCAAAAATTAGGAATGACGAAATAAGTCAAGCAATTATCAATGTTGGTAAATCAATAGTGTGTATCATTCCGAAGGGATATAGAAAATAGGCTCTGTTAGTGTAGATTTGGTTTTTTTGAGACTAAGGCAACAGATTGTTCACAGTAATCAAGTTCAGGATTCTGTATTTATCATTTAAGTCCCTTTGCTTAATGTACTTATTCGGTCTACCCCTGACATATTCTGGATTCCCAGTCAACTCAATCCCAATAACAGTCATATTAGGCAATGCGGTATAGGGATACTGTGGATGCTGATACCTTGGGATTGGATTCAAAAAATTAATAATGGTAGCTGGTGTAACTTGAAACACAACTCTCCTAACATAAATACGAAATTACCTTAACCTGATTTCTTTTGCAGTACTATAAAATTCTCAGACTAAACATTCATATGCAGGACGTACCAATTTCACATAATTAAGCCAACCTCGGGCTGCTAAATTTTTGCCTAACCCATATTTGTTCAAAATTCTCATATACAACAGGTCGTCAGCAAGAATAGGCTTAGAATAAAAATAAGTATCATACCAAAACTGGTTATTAGTATTCTCAAACATGGTAGCATCAAACACATTTTGACCCTAGTGTTGTTCTTGTTGCTGCAGGGCTGCTTTAGGCGATGACGAGGCCCCTCGCCTTGCTCGGCCCAATGAAGCTCTTGGGTCCATGGATTCTTGAATTTTTTGATAAATAAACTATCTCAAAGATTTTTAATCAATGAAAAACCTGTAAAAGGTAATGGGTAAGTGTTTAATCGGAGTAGAATTTAAGAAAAACTGATAAGTAAGGAGAATCTAAAGAGATAAGATGAAAGGTTCTACTTTTTTTTTTTAATTTTTGCTGCGAGGGAGATGCTGGACTAGTTTCTGCGAGAACATGAGCTTTTATACTAGCCAGTACTGTCCAGACGCTATCAGCATCGTCTAGACGGTGTTGATCCTCTGGATTTCCCTTAGGCTTACAAGCTGCTGACCCTTGATCTCCTCCTAGTTTCCAGGTTCGATTTTTCAGCCTTTAGTTACATAAAATCAATTTAAATTCAAATAGTTACACATTTAACTATCTAATAACTTAAATTAACACATAAAATCAAATTATAGTCATATACCTTCATACACATCATAAGATTAACAACTTTGATCATAATTAATTTTAATCAGAATATTCTAAACCGAGAACATCAGTGAACCAATTAATCTTGTCGCACATATATTGAAAGCATGGGACTAGAACAGGATGGCGTCTCAGGGTAATCCTTACTTTGCCCATACTTAATCTAGTCGAGATGATCCAATGCTAGACCTGAAATGGGTTCGACACATTGTTTAAATCCTCTCATGTATTAATTGACCGCACTTTACACAACCACCTAGTCGATTTGCTCATCGGTGTTTGGCAAATGAACTTTTTCCCGCAAAAAGGTTTTGCTTGATTACCAAAAATTTCTAATTTTCTTACAACCTTTGCTTTTGCTATGGTCAAAAAATGTATATCTCTCAGAAAAGTATGTAACATACCCAAACTAAACCAAAAAAAATTTCATCAATTTTTGAAAAAAATTGAAAAGTTTTGAAAGAGATATTAGAAAAGACTCACTATCTGGTTATTTAACGTCTACTGAACACAAAGACGAATATAGATTGTTCCCTCCCCGACCTAAATTCAACATTGTCCTCAATGTATAACATTATGAAGTAAAATTATAGACAATTGCTAATAAAATTTGGAGGCGAGACAAATTCACAGTGTCAAACCCTAATTTGTAAAACAACAACAAATAGTTAGTACTACTATTTACAATCAAATATTCATAAAAAACTTTTCAAGGCACATATTCATGTTCCACTAACTAAATGGAATTCACATTTTGAACAAATTCATCATGATATGGCTTAAGTCTTTGACCATTCACTTTAAAAACACTACCAGTTAATGGATTCTTAATTTCAATTGTCCCATGTTCAAAAACTTGTTTAACAAAGTAAGGGCGTATCCATCTTGATTTCAACTTTCCTTAAAATAAACGAAGCCTTGAATTATATAACAAGACTTTTTGGGGAGGTTCAAAGGACTTTTGCACAATATTCTTATCATGAACAGTTTTCGTTCTAGACTTGGCAATCTTTGCATTTTCTTATACCTCATGTCTCAGTTCTTCCAATTCATTAATCTGAAGTTTGCGGGATGCACTTATTTTGTCAATATCAAAATTCATCATTTTGATTGCCTAGTATACTTGATGTTTCAATTCCACAAGCAAGTGACATGATTTACCATAAACTAGCCGATAAGGAGACATTCCCAAAATAGTTTTGTATGTAGTTTGATAAGGCCAAAGCGCTTAAGTCAGTCTTAAAGACCAATCTTTGCGATCTGGATTGACTATTTTTTCTAAAATATATTTTATCTCTCTATTGGCTAATTCAGCTTGTCCACTTGTCTAGGAGGTGATAAGGTGCAAATACTTTGTCTGAAATCGAATACTTTTCATTAGGTTTCCAAAAAAATTATTACAAAAATGTGTTCCCCCATTGTTGATAATGGCTCGAGGAATTATCAATTTAAACAAAATATTTTATTTTAAAAATTTGATGGGCAAGCGGTGATCATTGTTTTGACAAGGAATTGCCTCTACCCATTTGAAAACATAATAAACGACAACAAAATGTACATATGTCCAAAAAAATGGGGGAAATGATCTCATAAAATTGATTTCCCAACAATTAAGAATTTCAATGACCAAAATAGGGTTGAAAGACATCATGTTTCTTTTCAAAATATTCTCCATTCTTTGATGTCTGTCACAATTTAGAAAAAAGACATGTACATCTTTAAAAAGAGTGGGCCAATAAAATTCACACTGCAAAATTTTAGCAATGGTTTTCTTTGAAGAAAAATGCCCTCTGCAAGCTTTAGAATGGCAAAATGAAATGATCTGACCTATTTCATGATTGGGTACACATCGCCTTATTATCTGATCATTGCAATACTTAAACACATAGGGATCTTTCCAAAAGAAATTGTGTACTTCTTTTAAAAATTTCTTTTTGTCGATCCAGGTATAATGAAAAGAAATAGTACCTGTGGCTAAATAAATTGGCTATATCAGCATACCATAGCACTTCTGTTACTACAAATAACTGTTCATCCAGAAAGGTTTCTTTGATTGGTGTTGGTTCTTCCTTTGTACCGTAATTTAGCCTTGATAAATGATCAGCTACCACATTTTCAACTCCTTTCTTGTCTCTGATGATAAGGTCCAATTCTTGAAACAACAGTATCCATCGTAGAAGACGTGGTTTAGCATCCTTCTTAGTGAACAAGTATTTCAAGGCTGCATGATCCGTAAACACAACAATTGAGAATCCAATCAAATATGAACGAAATTTATCTAAAGCAAATACTACAACAAGAAATTATTTTTCTATGGTAGAGTAATTCATCTATGCATCATTCAAAGTTTTGCTTGCATAATAAATCACGAAGGGTTTTTTATCTTTTCGTTGACCTAAAACATCTCATATTGCATAGTCACTAGCATCACATTAATTCACAAGGTAAAAACCAATCACGAGGTTTTATAATTGGTGCAGAAATAAGCATGCTTTTAAGTCTATCAAATGCTAATTGACATGCATCATTCCAATCAAATGGTACATTATGACAAAAAAGATTACACATAGGTTTGGATATCAAAATAAAATCTGTAATGAATCTTCTATCGAATCCTGCATGACCTAGAAAGAATTGAACATCTTTTACATTCTTAGGTGGAGGGAGATTGACTATTAAATCAATTTTGGACTTGTCAACTTCAATTACCTCTTCAAAAACTACATGTCCTAAAACAATACCCTATGTGACCATGAAATGACATTTTTCCCAATTCAAAACAAGATTTGTTTCCTCACATAGAGTACGGAATTTTTCAAAATTCTCTAAACATAATGCAAATGAATCACCATATACAAAAAAATCATCCATGAAAACTTCAAAAAATCGCTCCACTATATTGCTAAAAATGCTTATCATACAATGCAGAAAAATGGCTAGAGCATTACACAATCCAAAATGCATTCTTTTATAAGCAAAAGTGCCAAAGGGACATGTAAAAGTAGTTTTCTCTTGATCATCAGTTGCTATTTCAATCTTGTTATAGCCGGAATATCTATCCAAAAAATAATAATATGCATGACCAGCTATTCTTTCTAAGACTTGATCCAATAATGGTAGGGAAAAATGATCTTTTATGGTGAGAGAATTCAACTTTCGATAGTCAATACACTATAACGCCCCAAAACCCACCTTGGACGGCAATACAATATATAAACCATTCACATCATGAGAGCACTAATATGATCCATAAATAAATAAGACTTTATTTTTCATGCATAAAATGTACAACATTATCCAAAAGAATATGCCCAACGATGGCATTTACATCCCAAGAATTTAACTATCATAGCGTAGTGGAATAACAAAATAAAAACTAGACTTCACAATATTCAAAACAAATATCCTAGTCTAGAACAAAAGAAAGTGTCGCTCTAAGCGTCCACCTCGGGATTCACGCTCCCGTCTATCCGAGTCTCCTAGTGTTCGGTTCATCAACTCTCAAATCCTCCTCCAGTACATAATCTAAAAAATATAGTTTGTAGGGGATGAGCACTAAGCTCTGTAGCAACATTCCTCCCAAACTCGAACAAGGTTTAGAAAAGCATATAAAATGGTCAGTCTCATTTTACAAATAACATACATAACTTTCGAAGAAAATAGTGACATTTAAAATAGATCTCAAGTTTAAATAACAACAATAATTTAATGAATAAAAGAACTCAATATACAATTAATAATCCATTTCACCATAAACTGTTTCTTACAAGTTCTTACGGTATCCCATACTTCCCAAGATTCTTGTAGAAACTATTTCTAGTAGAATAAACAATAATTCATAACTTGAACATTTCACAACAATATATGCATGTATCTCAACCATGATGTAAGACATCCACATGAATCAACGCATTGAGTAACATCTAGCCCACACACACACACCCAAATCTTCTCAAAGATATCCAACCTTTAGGAAGGGCATATACCATACCAATGGCAGTGACGTATCCAACCCAGGCATTAGTATACTAATCCTCTGATACGACACTCGTAAGCAATAGCGGTTTAGTTTTACCAAAGCACTAACCGTGACGCCCCAAAATCCGGGGGTTTGTTGATTACCCATCAACCTGCGGAATAACCGTGGATATCGAGTAATTCGGTATCACACCATTGTGCCCCATTTACCGGGAACCATAATTTTGATGAAATTCAGGCAGAGTCTCCTTTGTACAGGAAGCTCTACCCACTCAACCTGTGCAATCATATAATAACAAGACCCATCCGAGGTCCAATATTCAACAATAACCACACCAAGTGTAA
Organism: Ilex paraguariensis; assembly: GCA_963454935.2. Lineage (NCBI taxonomy): Eukaryota > Viridiplantae > Streptophyta > Magnoliopsida > Aquifoliales > Aquifoliaceae > Ilex > Ilex paraguariensis. The sequence continues at coordinate 1,258,332 of CAUOFW020002836.1, forward strand.
TTATAAGCAAACATTGGCCACACCGGGTCCAATTATCCATATTTATATCAAAACATACAAGGTTAGTTTAACAATAGTCTATATAAGTTCTATTACAATTATTTGCAAAAGATTACATGCCCAAAACATTATTTCCACAAATGTTTTACATTAACACAAAATAAAGTCACATTCGGCTTTCTTCAAACATGAGGGTCCAAATTGGAGCCATCCACTGGTCTATCTCTCCCACTTGAAATATTTTCCCGTATAGGATGATCCAATGCCTAGTAGAATAATCCCTACAGAGGCTACTCCCCACCTTAGATGCATATGTGGTGTGTATAAGCAACAAACAACATTTAATAATCATGCCATACAAGAATATGCATTAAATGTGGAATGCAACCATGTCATGCCATGAAATGAAACAATACTCACTCATGCACTTAAACCTAAGTCATCACCGACTCACACGACACAATGCAATGCCAAGGTATATTGAATCCTTGAATTGACGAAAAAATCCACCAAATGATCGTTTGAAATAAAAGTTGTTTTATTATAAAACCAAATCATTGATGGGTGCTACTCATTGTATAAGTACTTATAAATCAAAATATTGTATCTTGTTGGGCAACGGATTTTGGATTTTATACCGCCGGTTCCGTACACCATACTACACTTTTCCAGAATTTCACCACAGGGAAGTGTATAACCAAGTCGTCGGGTCTTGCACCCGAAGGGGGAATCTACCCCTTCTTGCTATACCGGACACAAGTTTTTCTTTCATGCAACCATGCGACTCATTCATATTTTCAACCCAACTTTCCCGAGTCCACCCATCAATCACCAAGAATGGTGTTTGATTAACCATGCATACATACACCCACACTCATGATTCATGCCCATGAATGTGATGTCAATTCCATGTCCATATTGCAATGCATGCCAAAGGAACAATTTCTACATATCAATGTCTACCATGGCGATTTATATCATATGCAAATAATCTCCAAAATTTCATCACAATGTCAAAACATCAACTAGCATGTGTCAACATTTATATTCCACACAATTGACAAGCACGTTATTACATAATCTATGTCAAAAAAACACTTAATTTAAAAGGTAAAATATAGCACATAACAGCCCACATAAAAATCAGCCCATAGTGGCCCAAAATTTAGCCACTAACAGCCCACAAATCAACTACTAAGCAGCCCACAAATTAGCCACTAAGCAGCCCACAATTCAGCTCCTAAACGGCCATAAAACAGCCCCAATAAACAGTCATAAGATAGCCCATAAAATAGCCATAAACAGCCCCTTAAAACAACCATAAAATAACCCATAAACCAGCCACTAAGCAGCCCACAATTCCGCCACTAAGCAGCCCCTGAAACAGTCCATAAACGGACATTAGACAGCCCACCAATCATCCACAAATCAGTCATGTTTCAGCCACAAAAATGACCCCTTAAGGTAGGAGTAAAACCAAAGTAGGAAGAACCCTACCTCTTGTAGCGTGTAGGAATTGGTAGAACTTCTAAAAACACCAAATCAAGCCCAAGAACCTTTGATTCCCCCAAAGTCTTTTCCTTGGACCTTTGGTGAAATCCACTTTTCTTTGTATGTACACGTAGCCCTCATCGAGGAGATGAACTTTGATTCTTGGCTTGACGAATTCTGACCGACGAAACTCCGGGAATCTTGGATTGAAGCTTGAAGAACTTACTTATTTTCTCTCTTTTCACTCTCTTCTCTCTATGGCCGGCCAAGGGTCAATAACAATGAGATATTTTTCCCAAAATATCTAATTTAAGTAGATATTTATAGTCTCGAATGTGCGGTCCACATCGCACCGCATATTTATGACTTACGGGTTCATTTTTCGTCCCGAAACGATTCGTTATGCCTCGGATTTATTTCAAATTAATTTTGTTGGAACTTTAACTTAATTTTAAGAAAATTTTTAAAAAAATCATTTTTTGGGACCTTTAAAATGTCATTCGCCTCGCAGTTGCCTTGAACGATGTGCAAAAATCCGACTATCAAAAAATTCGATGAAATTTGACAGGGTGACTAGATTTTGTGATATGAATCTAACAGCGAACTCTGTTTCCTCATCCGAGGTCTAGAACATGAGTATTTTAAATACGCATTAGGATGGCAAATTACCATTGCCCTTTCTAAGAAAAAATTAAAATTTTCCCAGGTTTCACACTAACCCCACTACAAGTGGTAGTAAAAGTTCAAACCCACACGAAATATGAATAACGTCTACCCACTCTATGATATCTCATCAAAGGTCACCCATGGTCCCCCCACACTCATGAATATCAAACTCAATTTCTCAATTTACAAGCATATCTCAAAAATCCCCAAATTTATCATGTGACAATTCCAAAACCAATTAAGAAAAATACAAGAGATCACAACAACATCATTTTATTACTCAACACAAAGCACTATAGTTTCAAAATCAATAATAAAGGAAGAATTTAAGAAGAAAATCCATCACTCTCCAAAAGCTTGGGTTTTGAAGCAAGAAAAGAGATTTCATGGGTATTCAACCCTAACTTTGTTCAAAACATGTAATCTTTACAAGAAGACCAAGAAAATATGATTTCATAGCAAATATATAAGATTTAGAGTCAAAGAATACATATATATTAGCCCTAGCATCAATGGACAAGAATGAAAGAAAACCCCTACCTTCATGATCTTGAAAAAACTAGGTTTTGATCTTCTTGAAGTTGAAATCCCCTTTGATCTTGTGTTTTTCTCTTCCTTTACTCCTCTTTAAGGTCTCCTAGGGTTTTGAGTGTTGAAATGGGGCTAAAGGGGTTGTCCTTAAGTATTTATAGTGAAAGGAAAGTCGGCTATTCACGACTTAAAATTTTCAGATTTTTCGAAGACCTTCAGGAAGGTTTTTCGTCGACCTTCTGGAAGGTTTGCCTATTTGACAAACCATTTTCATTAGCCTTCCGGAAGGTTTTCATCGACCTTTCAGAAGGTTTTGTCTACTGGACAATCATCTACGTTAACCTTCCAGAAGGTTTGTCTTCTGGACAAACATTTTCATCAACCTTCCGGAAGGTTTGTCATCGACCTTCCGAAAAGTTTGCCTATTAGGCCAACTTTTCCAGAGACCTTCTCGAAGGTTTTGCCTACTGGTGAAATCTTTTACCTTAACCTTCCGGAAGGTTTTTCATCGACCTTCCGGAAGGTTGTGTCTGTTTTTCTACAAAACCTCCCTTTTTCACTTCCAATCCATTTCAAACCTTTCCAATTCCAACCCAAGCTTTTTCAACATGCTTTTGTACATCAAACCTAGTTGGTACAAGTTCTATTACAACGATTTCATATATTTGCAAATTAAAATTAAGTTTTAACTACTATTTCCTCAAATTTCCATATGAACATTTCTAAAAGAAATAATAACTTTGTACATAAACCTACATACAAATATAAAGATAAAAGTGTGGGGTTTACATACACATACGTCAACTAGTGAATGTACGCATAGGGACTAATTCATTTTCTTGGTTTCTCACAACTATGACACCAGACTTTTTAGGCTCTACCTATGTAGGGCTGTGATTTGAACTATTTTGTGATCGGATTTGTATTATACACCGAAGTATAAGTGATCGAATTATAGTTTTCTCGGTTTAAGTCCAAGATCGATCCCAGTTTAATATTTAGAATTTAAAATAAGAATAGTGAAGTTATTGTTAAAGCAATGTAACATGACATAATTTGTGATGTGAGCTTAGATTGATAACTAGTCTAAGTAAATAAAATATATAAAACAGATTTTTAAAAGACAATAATATGAAAAGTACCCTTCAGTTTAAGGATCTCATATGCTCTATATTGGTTAAATGTTGGAAATACTACCTTACAACAATTAACTTCCACGTTAGTAAAAAGTCAACCAATAGGTCTGACGTATATCAATTATACCACAGCAACTTCTTAGGGTAGCTAATGGTATACATGTCAACTAACTAATCCAAGTAACCCTGAAGGTCAAGCCATTCATGAGGATTGTTTGAATTACTCAATTGGTAATAGTATAGCAAGTATATGCATATTAAACTATAACACGACAACTTCTTAGGTTAGCTGGTGGTATTATTAAACCATAACACAACAACTTCTTAGGTTAACTGATTATTTGACAATCGACTAATCCAAATAAACTAGAAGGACAAGCCATTTAAGAGGATCACTTGAATTACTGCATCACATTAATTCAAAAGGTAAAGATCAGTCAGGAGGTTGCATAATAGGTGTAGAAATAAGCATGCTCTTTAATCTATCAAATGCTAATTGACATGCTTCATTCCATTCAAATAAGCATCCTAACATAAAAGATTACATATAGGTCTAGGTATTGAACTAAAATTTTTTATAAACCTTCTATATAATCCAAAAGGCATCCTTTTATATGCAAAAGTACAAAAAGGACATGTAAATCTAGTTTTTTCTTGATCATCTATTGCAATTTCAAGCTGATTATAACCTGAATATCTATCTAAAAAACAGTAATATGCATAACCAGCTATTCTTTCTAGTACTTGATCTAGAAAAGGCAATGGAAAGTGATCTTTTCTAGTGAGGGAATTTAGCTTTCAATAGTCAATACACACACACCAACCTGTGACTGTACGCATACGGACTAATTCATTTTCTTGATTTTTTATTATAGTAACACCAGATTTCTTAGGAACTACCTGTGTTGGACTAACCCATTTACAATCAGATATAGGATAGATAATATTTGCATCCAATAGTTTAAGTACTTTAGCTCGGACTACTTCTTTTAGATGTGGATTCATTCTTCTTTGCATTTAACGAGATGGTTTAGCATTTTCTTCTAAATATATATATAGTCAATTTCAATTGTAGTTAATGGATTCTCAATTTCAATTGCTCCATAGTCAAAAACTTGCTTAACAATGTAAGGACCTATCCAATCAAAAACTTGCTTTAGTTTTGTCAATTAAAACAAGTTTAATGATATTATTCAATGATAGATAGTGAAAAACCTTACTTGGGTAAATGTTGATATTCTCTCAAAAACATCGCAAAGCCCAAAACTTACCATGATATTCTTTATTATCTCCATTGGTTATGTCAGGTTTTTCAGGGAATTTTGGTTATATATCGATTCCATTTGAGTCTGGTCATCTTGTACCTTAAGAATAACAAATACGAATGTACATTTGACAATTGAGTAAAGAGAAAATACCATTTTTCCAAGACATCCGGTTTTAAGTCCAGGACTCCAGGTCGCTAAGTGAGGTGTCAAACTGATCATATGATTAGTCACTTTAACAAATAGTCTCAATATTCACATTTGTTCCATCATTCATTGACAAATAACAATGTAATGCTAAGTATACACATGCATTTAAAAAGCTAAAAGTGATAAAACTAAACCATTCATTTTATAAAATATCATCATTTTAACACAAAAGAAAGTGATTCAAATCATCTACAAAAGAAGTAACACACACAGTCATTAACTCTAGAAATATCTCTCTCACTCCCTCGTCTCTCCAGCTCCTCTAGCTCTACCCCTCAAATAGCTGAGAATCTCCTCCTGCTTGGGCTCGATGCCAAGCATAATCTCTCTCAGTGATCGCCAGGTGCTAGTGTTGGTGCTGGGACCTACCCCATCCTGTCTCTGCTCATGGGCTCTCTTAGCTTCTATCATTCTCTCCACCTCTTCATCAAGGACATCCTGCACCTCATCGGTGCCTCGGGTAGGTGGCACCTCCTGTCTAGCCGCCAGGCTGCCACTACGACCTTGGCTCCTCTGAAAGGAAGCCTTGTTCAATGGCCCCATCAGCTTATGTACTGCCATCTCCAGCCTCACCCTAACTCCTTAGTCTGAGCATATCTCTATCACAAGGGAACTGAAGGGGAGTGAATTTCTCTTCACATCACACCCCTTCACCATCTCCGTCAAGATTAAGGACGGGAGATCCATGCTTTGGCTCTTCCCCGATTGCGTGTAGCAATTGACCATCTTGTGGAGGATCTCGTTCTTGCATCTAATGGGGGCAAAGTTTGAGACAACAATTAAGTTGAGCATTTTTGTACTTTTTGGTCAAGTCTCCTTTCTAAAAGAACCTCCTTCCCCCCCCCCCCAAGTAAAGGTGGCCAACCTCGTCAACTCCGTACCCACAATGTCCATCCCCACGCTCTTCCTCAGGGGGTAGGTAGGCTTTGGTACTCGAGGTACCTCTTGCCTCATCTCTTGAATGTACTCCTCATCCACATCAATATGGGCCCTCCTCACATTAGTTTTGATCGCCTCATTGATGATCTCGACATTGGAGTAGAACTCCCGCACCAACTCTTTCAAAGTATCTCCGTCATTCCTTAAGTACAATATCCACCCTCTAGCATCCATATTCTCAAAAATCCCTAAATCTGCAAAATCAGTCAACACCATAGTTCACTCACAAACTATAGGTTGGTTTTAAAAGAAGTTTTCATACCTATCCACCTTGAGGGCTTTAGGGAAGTGGGTTTGATCATATCTTCAGACAATAGGCCTCCCTTCTCTTTCCTCAATGACCTCCTCCACCATGTTTGGCTATTGGTTGACCGTATTACACCTATGGAGAACTTCACCGTTTGAGGCATGGTTTTCAAGATTGGGGGTGTTAGGGCTTGAAAAAGCTTGATTTTTTTGTGAGAATGGTGATAAATGAGGTGGGATTGGGTTTGGGATGGTTGATTTTGGTAGAAATTGAGAAAGAGTGATGTTTTAAGGCTTGGGTAGTGAAGAGTCGCCCTAGGGTTTGAGGGTTTTCCAGGGTTTTGGGTGTTTTTGAAATGGAGAAGACAAACCAGGTATTTATAGGCTGGGAGTTAACGTCTGAAAGTCACTGACGTTCGAACGTGCATAGAAGGATTTTAAAAACATGGTTCAAACGTTACACTGGCATTCGAATGTGGATTGCTCCCATTACTTTTGAGTTTTGTCAGAGGCTAAAGTACTATAGGCATACAATGTTTGAACGGGGATTTCGCATTTGAACGTGGTACTCTGGTTCAAACGTTCTCCAAGCATTCAAACATTTTAGAGATCCTAGTACTTTTTGGGTCCCTACAGAAGCCAAAGTATTGTAATTATCCAACGTTCGAACTTGGAGAGCTCCTAGTAGTTTTGATATCCTGCAAAGGCTACAGTATTGTGAGCAACTATCGTTCGAATGTTAAATTGCGTGCGAACGCCAAATTAAAAATCACAATTATATGCACATTTATATACATACATTAAAAGAAGGTTATACACATAAATTTTGAACTAAAATTTCATGGCGTCTCAAGATAAGTCCTTACCCACGCTTTAGGTTGGTATTCTAAGACATTCCTTACGTTGCCCATTTTTTCATTTCAATCAAAAGAGCTTTGTACATTTAACAAACTATTTGCACTTTTTACAAAAGAAAAAATTAAATTGAATCATTACCCTTCATCCCAAGAAAAACAAAATGGTTTGTTAAGATCACTCTAATCCGATTCTTGCCGTGACTCGATGTCATTCGAACAACCAGTGACTCTTCCAATTTCTTGTCACACAAAACAGTTAAGCAAAGCACCATAATAGCATGGCGTCTCAGGATAATCCTTACTTTGCCCATCCATTATCCAGTCTAATCGATCGAGTGCGCGACCAAAAATCAGTTCTAAACACTGATTATATTCTTTCATCTGAAAGACCCTACCACATTGTTTACAGACAACAAGTCTTTTGGCATAACAACATTTAGCAAAAATGCTTCTGCCACACAGTGGTTTCGCTTGCTCTTCTCGAATTTTAATTTCTCTTACCAATCTTACTTTTCTCATGATCACATCATACATATCAGATGAAAAAGTGTGTAAAACTCCTAGACTAAACCAAAAAATTTTACCATCCAAGCTTACTAAGCTTTAAGACTCACTATATAGTTCTTTAACGTCTGCCAGTCACAAAGACAATTGAAGCTGACTCAAAGATATGATCATCAATTTATATAAAATATGAGACAAGGTACACAATATGATCAAAAACAACAACAATAACAACAAAATTTACAGGCACAAAATATGAATTACAGTTCTCACCCCCAACCTAAACTGAACATTGTCCCCAATGTTTTGAATTTATTGGTGTACAGAGTTTGGAGATGAGGTTAAAAGGTAGGGATCAGTTCATCTGCCAGAACCTACAAAAAAAAGCACACAAATTAATCATCTTTACACAGATCTAGGTTTCGGCTGTGTTGGAAACCCTTGCCCGTGAGCACGAAGAGAAGCAAAACACCCATAAATAAATAAAAAATCAAAATGCAAAGCATGAAACATAGGATTGTGTCAGTGGAGTGTGTAGTCATTCGGTTACTATGGCTGGGTCGTTTTGCAGAAAATAGAGAAAAACAAAGAAGAAGAAGAAAGAAAGAAAAACAAAAATGGGAGAGGAACAACGACAAATGGGAAAAAAAGAAAAAGGTGTGGAGGCCTTATAAAGGCATCTGAGCGGGTTGGGTTGGGTTGGATATTTCCTTACCCAACCCCTTTTTGTGTCAGTAGGCGCGAATCTCGAAGAAATATTCTGGATCCAGTAAAAGAATAGTTTTCACATTTTTAACAAAGTGTTCCAAAAATGGTTTCAACCGCTGACCATTGACAATAAAGATATTCTCGTTTAATGGATTTTCCACTTCTACTACTCCATGTCCAAATACTTCTTTGACAATGTAAGGCCTAGTCCATCTTGACCTCAACTTACCAGGAAATAGGTGGAGCCTTGAATTGAATAACAAGACTTTTTGGGACGGGACAAAGGATTTCCTTACTATGTTTTTATCATGAAAGATTTCCATCCTTTCCTTTACGATATTTGCATTGTCATATGCCACATTTCTCAATTCCTCTAATTCATTAATCTTAAGTTTTCTTCAGAGCCCAGTCTTGCCCAGGTTAAAGTTTGTAAAACCCGGGAACATTTTTTAACTTTTTCCAACGAAGGGCAAAATGGTAATTTACCACTATAATACATAATTGAAATACGCATTCTCTAGAGCTCGTATGACACAACGGACTTCGTCGGTGGATTCATATCATGGAAACTAGTCACCCTGTCAAATTTCATCAAATTCTGAGATAGTTAGATTTTTTTGCACGTGGTTCGAGACGGCTAGGTGGCGAATGACCTTTTGAAGGTTCCCAGAAATGAGTTTTATAAAATTTTCTTAAAATTGGATAAAAGTTCAAATAAAATTAATTTGCACTTAAACCGGTATAGAATGAATCATGTTGAGACAAAAAACGGACCCGAAAATAGGAAATATGCGATGTGATGTGGACCGCACATTTGCGACTATAAATATCGACCAAATATCTGAATTTTGAGAGAAATATCTCATTATTCAGCCCCCCTTGGCCGGCCAAATAGAGAGAGAGAGAGAAAAGAGAAGAAACAAGTTAGTTCTTCAAGTTTCCTACCTCGGATCTTCGAAGTTTCATCGCTCGGATCAACTTGAACCTAAAGTTAAAATCGATCACCGTGACGAGGGCTACGTCTACGTACCAAGAAAATTGAATTTCACCGAAAATCCAAGAGGGAACTTTGAAGAAATCAAAGGTTCTTGGGTTTTGGTTTGTGTTCTTGGAAGTTCTACTACTTCCTACACGTTACAAGAGGTAGGGTTCTTCCTACTTTTGTTTTATTCCTACCTTTTGGGCTGATTTAAGAGGTTGTTATGGGGCTGAAATTGTGACTATTTTGGGTTGAAATTGTGGACTGTTTTATGGTTTGTCTAGGGGCTATTTTATGGGCTGTTTTATGGCTTGTTTAGGGGCTATTTTGTGGCTTATGTTGGGGCCATTATGTGGCTTGTTTAGGGGCTATTATGTGGGCTGTTTTGTGGGCATGTTATATGTTTACATTATGCCTTGAGGATTAAGGGTGTTATTGCTTGATTATGTAATGCCATTCTCGGTTGTTTTTGTTAGATAAAATGTTGATATATGTGTATTAATATATTAACATTGTGATAATTTTTTGGAGGTTATATGCGTATGATATAATTGTCCATGATACATGATGAAATGTGTGGTTTAAATTTGGCTCATTGGCATCCATTACATTGAGCATGACATTGATTGAGCAATGGTGCATCACATTGCATTTGCATGGGGAAAATGCATCCATGACCATGAGTATGGGTGTGTGAGTGCATGGTTGGATCAATCACCATACTTGGTGTTTGATGGGTGGGCTCAAGAAAATGGAGTTGAATATCCTACTGAGTCGCACGGTTGCATATATGGAAAACTTGTGTCGGGTATAGCAAGAAGGGCTAGACTCTCCCTCGGGTGCAAGACCCAGCTACTTGGTTCATACACTCCCCTGAGGTGAAATTCTGAAAAAGTGTATTGGTTTGTGGAACCTGCGGTGCGATTTCAAAACTCCAGTACCCAACAAAGACACATGATTTTGTTTATAAAAAATACCTGGTTCGTACACTCCCCTAAGGTGAAATTCCATAAAAGTGTACTTGTTTCATAAAGTATTCATTCGATGGGAAACATCTAACAATGAATTAGTTTTATAAACACAATGACTTATATTTCAAAAATGATCATTGGATGTATTTCATCAATGACAAATATTTTACACATTTGCATTGCATTATGTTGTGGGAGTCGGTGAGGACTCTAGTCATGATGCATGAGTGAGTTTCATCTCGTTTCATAGCATGACATAGTAGAATTTCAATCTTTAATTGCATATTATTACTTGGAATGTTGATGTGAATATGAATATTTGAATGTGAACATTGCACGTGCACTTAGGTGGGGAGTAGCCTCTATAGGAATTACTCTACTGGGTGTGCCTCACCCTATACGGTAAAACATTTCAGGTGCAGGATATACACTAGTAGACGGCTCTCATTAGGGGCCGCAAGGGTGAAGAAAGCCGACTTGTGGCTTTTAAACTCCTTTTGTAAAACTTTTGGAGCAAACTAGTTTTGGTATGTAATTTTATGTACGAGAGTTGTAATTGAACTCATATGAATTATTTTTAATATAACCTTGCAAGTTTTTATATGAGTATGGATGAATGGACCCGTTGTGGATTATTTTTAATCAAGAATGGACCCGTTGTGATCATTGTGTTATATTGGACCTCGGATGGGTCGTGTTAATGTATATTGTACAGGTTGGATTTTGGGTAGAGCTCCCTGTACAAAGGAGACTCTGCCCAAATTTTGTTAAATTAAGGACCCCCAGTTTTTGGGGTATAACAAAGTTCATTGCTTTAATGGCCTAGTATGCTCTCTGTTCCAATTCTATAGGTAGGTGACAAGGCTTGCCATAGACTAATCGATAAGGAGACGCCCAAAATTGTTTAAAAAGCAGTGTGATATGCCCAGAGTGCATCAATTAGTCGTGACGACCAATCTTTGTGGTCGGGGTTTACCTTTTTTCTAAAATTAGTTTGATCTCTCAATTAGCTAATTTAGCCTGTCCACTATTCTGTGGATGATAAGGGGTTGCAATTTTGTGAAAAAACAAATGCTTTTTCATCAAATTCCAGAATGGATGATCGCAAAAATGAGCACTCCATCACTTATGAAGGATTTCTGAATTTCAAATCGGGACATAATATTTTCTTTTAAAACCATTATTCCAACATGGAATTGTTTTAACCCATTTGGACACATAGTCTATACCCACTAAAATGTATAGATAGCTAGAGGAAGGGGGAAATGGTCCCATAAAATCGATGCCCCAACAGTCAAAAATTTCAATCACTGGAATGGGGTTTATGGGCATCATGTTTCTTTTATAAATGCTTTCCAACCTTGGGCATCTATCACACGTTAGACAAAAGACATGGACATCCTCAAAAAGTGTGGGCTAATAAAATCCACACTGCAAGATTTTCGTAGCGGCTTTCTTTGATGAGAAATGGCCACCACATACTTCAGAATGACAAAATGATATTTCCCGTCTGCTCCCTTGAGCGGGGATGCAACGCCTCATGATTTGATCTTTATAGTACTTAGATATATATGGATCTTCCCAAAATAAATTATGAACCTCCCTCAATTGTTTTTTATCCATCATTGTAAAAGACGGAGGGAGCGTACCAGTAGTAAGGAAGTTAGCAATATCAACGTACCATAGTGTTTTCTCAATTGTGAACAATTGTTCAACGGGGAAATTCTCATTGATTGGCAGATTATCCACAAGAAATTCATATGTTAACCTGGATAGATGATCTTCCACCACATTCTCAACAACCTTCTTGTCCTTAATGATCAAATCAAACTCTTGTAATAAGTGTATCCATTTTAAGAGCCGTGGCTTGGCATGCTTCTTTGTAAGCAAAAATTTTAGTGCTGCATGGTCAGTGAATACAATAACAGATGAACCAACAAGATAAGAGCAAAATTTTTCCTGAGCAAAAACTATAACAAGCAATTCTTTTTCAAATGTAGAGTAATTCATTTGAGCATCATTCCAAGTATTGTTTCCATAGTAAATCACATAGGGTTTCTTATCCTTTCTTTGCCCTAACACAACGCCTACAGTATAATCACTTGCATCACACATTAGTTCCAAAAGGTAGGGTCCAGTCAGGGAGTTGCATTATTAGGGCAGAAATTAAGATAACTGTAAGCTTGTCAAAAGCTTTTTGGCATGCTTCACTCCACACAAAAATTGTGTCCTGACTAAGGAGATAACACATGGGTTTATCTACAGTACTGAAGTCTTTTATGAATCTCCTATAGAACCCTACATGTCCTAGAAATGATCGGACATCCTTAACAGTCTTGGGAGCGGGCAAATTTCCAATCAGATCTATTTTTGCCTTGTCAACTTTCATGCCTTCAAACAACACAATGTGACCCAAGATAATATCTTGTGTTACCATGAAATGACATTTCTCCCAATTGAGCACTAGATAGGCTTCCTTACATCTTATCAACACCTTCTCCAGGTTGGTCAGACAAATCAAATGAGTCACTATATATAGAGAAGTCATCCATGAGCACTTCCAATTTTTTTTTAACCATGTTGCTAAACAAACTCAACATGCACCTTTGGAATGTTGCACAAGTGTTACAAAGTCTAAACGACATTTTTTTGGAATGCAAAGGTGCCAATGGGACATGTGAATGTTGTTTTCTCCTAGTCGTCTAGTGCTATCTCGATTTGATTATACCCAAAATACCCATCCAAGAAAGAGTAGAATTCATGACCTAAAATTCTCTCTAGGACCTTATCAAGAAAGGGAAGAGGAAAATTGTCTTTCCTAGTTATCAAATTTAGTTTTCAATAGTATATATACATCCGTCATCCTGTGACAACTCGAGTTGGTACTAGTTCAATTGCATCATTTTTTACCACTGTGACCCCAGGCTTCTTGGGCATATCTTGGGTTGGGCTAACCCATTTGCTATCTGAGATGGGAAAGATTATCCCTACATCTAAGAGCTTGAGCACCTCAGTTCTCACAACTTCCTTCATGTGAGGGTTCATTCGTCATTGCATTTGACGAGAGGTTTTGAGTCCTCTTAAAGGTATATAACATGATTACAGATTAACGAGCTTATACCTTTCAAATCAACGATGGTCCACCCAATGGTGCTTTTATAGCGTCTAAGAACTTCAATCAGCTTAGACTCTTGCAAATCTATAAGCTTAGATGAAATAACCATTACGTATGACTCTTTCTCCACTAAAAATGCATATTTGAAGTCAGATGGGAGAGGTTTTAGTTCAGGCTTTGGTGGCTTGACACTTGATGAGAGTGGCTTTGTGCCACTTGGTGAGATTTCTTTGAATTTGGGGGCCCATGTCCCAACAATGTGAGCAAGAATTTCTTTGGATTTTGATCATCATCTGTGGTCTCAGATGTGATAGATTCCAGTAGAGATAATTCAGTAAGGTTTTCACAAAATGTGTTATTCAAATTTTCCTATATTAGAGACTCAACATTATTTATTTCTCTTACTTCTTTGTCCTCTCCTTGGTGTTTAACAATATTGAAAATATTCAGCTTAAGAGTCATATTCTCGAAAATTAATTTTATTACTACATTCCTGCAATTGATTAGTGCATTTGAGGTTGCTAGGAAGGGTCAACCAAGAATGACGGGAATTTGATTCTCTGAATGCATTACTGACTGAGTATCTAGAACAATGAAGTTAATAGGGAAGACAAAGTTGTCCACTTTGACAAGTACATCATCAATAATGCCCCTAGGAATTTTGACAGATTTGTCTGCCAACTAGAGTGTGACATAAGTGGATTTGAGTTCACCCAGACCCAACTGCTAGTAGACTGAAAAAAGAAAATTGATGCTGGCTCCAAGATCTAACTGTGTTTGTTCAATTCTGAAGTTTCCAATGACACATGCCACAATTGGACACCTCGGATCCTTGTATTTAGAGGGGTTTTGTGTTGAAGTAGGGCATTGGCTTGTTCTGTCAAGAAGGCCCTTTTTTGGATATTCTGTCTTCTTTTGATTGTGCATAAGTCTTTCAAAAACTTGGCATAAGATGAAACTTGTTTTATTGCATCCAGAAGTGGGATACTTATCTTTACTTGCTTACAAATCTCTTAAATTTTTGGCTGGTTATTCAACTTTTGTACTGCTTTGAGTCCAAGAGAAAAAGGAGCAGGAATAGGGCATGAAGGTTCTTTTTCCGTTGATGGTTCTGGTGCTTGTTCAATCATAGGCTCAGGCACTTTGTCAATCACAAGTTCAGGCTCTACTAGTGCATTGACTGGGATTGACTCAGGTTTTGACTTTGAAATTAGCATGTCCCTAATAGTCTTGTCAATCACCTTACCACTTCTCAGTGTAGTGACAACTTGGGCTTGGTCTTGTGGGTTTTCCATGATTGAAGGATTTCCAACATGAAATTGGCCTTGCGGTTATTTTGGTTGGGCAGGGAACTTGCCCTTCTCATGTATGGTCATGGATTGGGTCAAATTTTAGATGTGGCTTTTAAGATCCTCGAATGATTGAGTGATCTGGGTTTTGAAATCAGTAAAATCCTGAGTGGAACTACTGTTGTAGTTCATTTGACTTTGCATGAATTGATTCAATGTGTCCTCAAGGATCCTCTTTTGTGGTGGTTGCTATGGTTGTTATGTGGGAGGTTCTTGAGGTGGTGGTTGCGAACCTTGTTGTGGGTTCATGGGAGTTGGTTGTGCGATCCTTGGTGTGCGTCGTTCACAGACAAAATTAATTCCTTACCTCTACACTAAAAATATAGCAGTGGCAAGCAAGGGTCAATACCACAGAGAAATGAATTAGCTTAACTGGTAACAAGTACAATAATCTATAAATAAAAAGTGGGTTTTGTTTGTCACAAAAGTAGATTATCAAATCGTTAACAATAATCAATTAATGAAACGTCAATTCAAAGGCAATTCAACCGTTGGTTATGGATTTGATCATAGACACACAAACAATCAAATCTTATCAAAATCTTAGTTCAAAGACCATTTAGATGCTAAAAGGCCTTCTTCATCTCTATAAACATTAATACAAGCCTTGTACTCATATTAAATCTTGTTATTAATCAATTCGGTATTAAGAATCCTCATTAATAACAACCTTAAGAACAACTAAGGTTGAATAACAAATCTCCACCAGTGAAGAACTATTAATCCAATATATAATTCCCTCAAATTAATAACAAAATTTTGGAAAACAGCTGCATAATCTGATTGCTACTACAATCAAGTTTCAAGACAATTACGGATCAAGAACTTAATCTAGCATTCATCACATAGAACATCAATTAGTGTGCACCTTAATCAAAAGAATTATGTAATCTCATCAATAAATCAGAGAATTATATCATTCGAATAGAATTTGACATTAAATAATTAAACCAAGTCTCACAAAACCATATACCAACTTAGAATACCTTCAACCGAACAAAGGAAATCAGCTGCTCATTGCTTAGGTAAACCCAAGTCTGTAATATAAAAATTGTTGTGTCTCCCTTCCTTATTCTGTAGCCTCCTCTCCTTCTAGGAAACCTTAGATACATATATAAAACATGTGACAGTTCCCCAGACATGTACAACTCAAATCCCTACATTATAGGTATTGCTTATCAAAACAGATTGACAGAAATCACAGAATTCATGCTGGAACTTGTGAGTTGTTCTTCTATCAGATAACGACTGAATCTTGATTTGGGCTCTCAATGAACGTTGTAGAACTGAATGTGTAGATAAATTTTAGATTTTGAATCACCTGATTTGGACTTCAGAAACTCAAATTATGACCCACTGAAGTTTACAGGGTCGGACAAGAATCTAACTCCAATCGGGATTCGGATCAGCTTTCCAGGGCTGACTTTGAAACAATGTTTGGAGGCCCAAACAAACTCGGATTTTTGCAAGCCATACCTTTCTGAAAATCTTAAGGTGTCCTATAAAAACTTCATGAAGACCACTTCCTCATTCTGAAAATCTAACGCCATCCAAACATCAATCGAAGCCCCAAAGATCGAAATTGCCTAAAAGCTGAAAATTGTCCAATGTATTCCATATCTATTATTTTACCTTCAATGCTTCCCTAATTCAATAAAAATATTAATCAGCTCACTTAAACAGAAAATATGTCATATAACTAAATATAAAAGAATTAAAAATATTAAATATTATGCTCTTATCAAATTCGCCCACACTTAGTTTTTTTACACATCCTCGAGTAAAACACGCCCATGCAAACATATGAGGCCACATACTCAACTAAGGACTAGAGACAAGTATACTCATCTCTTTTCACTTCATATCACAAACAACTTGATAAGTCATGAGACTTCCTACCTATCATGTCCAATTCATGTACAACTCATCCCGTCCTTTTTCTCCCTACCACTACAATCTAGGTAGTAAAATAAGGATTCATTTGTTTTTCATTCTAGTGTTTAATGAGTGCATTTTATGCTCCATCTCACCTTAAAAAAAATTTCTTTCAAATTGGCAGGTTCATTTTATGCTCCATCCTACCTTAATGATGATAAGTGCATTTTATGCTCCATCCTACCTTAATGATGACCTTTCCCTATTTACTTAAACCAGATATATGACTAGCCTAAGAGAAAAAGGGTTAAAAGTTTGCTATGCAATCCTTTTTCGCTGCTAGGTTGTCAGTCTACATTCCGTCACAAGGAGTATTGCTTCAATCAGTTACTAAGAGCTAAGTATGCTTATCAAAAATTCAAAGGACATTGCAAAGACCCAAGCTTAGGATATCAACCTCTATGCATGCAATGTTTTAATGAGTTTAAGCACATAACAGAATTTGTCTCCCCCACACTTAAGGTTTACAGTTCCCTCACTGTAAAGAAAGCGACATTTATTGAACTAAAACAGACGGAATTATTCTAAAGCGATAGAGAAAGATAACATAACTAATTGTGACCAACCGGTCACCCTTGGGTTGCCTCCCAAGCAATGCCTCTTTTAATGTTGTTGGCCCGACCCAATGATGCTCTTCTAATCAAAGTATTTCAGCTCAACAAGATGCATCTCCTCAATTGTATACTCTTGAAATTTGGCATAGAATGGTTTGAGGTGATGTCCATTGACCTTGAAGACTTTGTTGGTGGATAAGCTTGTTATTGCAACTGCACCATGAAGAAACACATTAGTAACTTCAAAAGGTCCAATCCAACGAGAATGTAACTTACCAGGAATCAGTTGAAGACGTGAATTGTAAAGAAGCACTTTTTGTCCCACAACAAATTGCTTCCTTGCAATCATCTTATCATGCAATGCCTTGGTCTTGTACTTATAAATTCTTAAGTTCTCGTAGGCTTCCAATCGAAATTCCTCCAATTCTTGCAACTGCAACTTTCTCTCTTGTCCGTCTTTATCCATCTCCATATTGCACATCTTCACTGTCCAATATGCCTTGTATTCCAACTCAATAGGCAAATGGCATTGTTTGCCATAGACCAACCTATATGGAGACATCGCAATTGGTGTCTTGTATGCGGCCCGATAAGCCCAAAGTGCATCATCAAGTTGAAGGCTCCAATCCTTCTGATTTGGGTTCACAGTCTTCTGTAGAATGGACTTGACCTCTCCATAAAATCAATACCCCACACATAAAAAATATCACAAACTAGTATAGGGGTTTGTACCATTTCATTCCTCCGGGTCAAACCTCCAGTTCTTTGGCATTGTTCACAATTTTTACAAAAAATAGATGCATCATGGAATAATGCAGGCGAATAAAATCCACTATCTAACACCTTTCTAGTTGTTCGTTTAGGTCCAAAGTGACCTCCACAAGCATATGCATGACAAAAGCAAGTACAGAGTGAGTCTCATCATCAGGCACATATCTTCTAATAATTTGATCGGCACAATATTTCCGCAAGTATGGATCATCCCAAGTGTAGTATTTAGCCTCACTTTTTAACTTATCTTTCTTAGCTCTACTCATGTCATTAGTCATAACTTGTCCTACTAGATAATTAACTAAATCGGCATACCAAGGAACCATACCTCGCATTTCAAATAGGTGCTCATTCAGAAATAGCTCCTTCAATGGCTTGGCCATCTCCTCTCTCACCAACCTACTTAAGTGATCCGCTACTAAATTTTTAGCTCCTTTTTTGTCCTTGATCACAAGATTGAATTCTTGTAGGAAAAGAATCCATCTTATTAATCTCGACTTTGACTCCTTCTTGGACAAAAGATATTTTAGAGCTGCATGATCAAAAAATACAATCATTTTAGAGCCAAGAAAATAAGATCAAAATTTATCTAATGCAAAGACAATAGCCAAAAACTCTTTTTCAGTTGTAGAGTAGTTGCACAGAGCCATGTTGAGTGTCTTGGATGCGTAGTAGATCACACGTGGATTTTTGCCTATATGTTGCCTCAAAACTGTTCCAATAGCGTAACTTCTAGCATCACACATTATCTCAAAGGGCAACGTCCAATCAGGTAGTTGAACTATTGGTGCCAAAGTTAAGGCCGCTTTGAGCTTGTCAAACGCCTCTTTACATTCTTGACTCATCTCGTATGACACCTCCTTTTGCAATAACCTTGATAATGGTTAGGCAATCTTCAAAAAATCCTTAATGAACCTGCGATAAAAACCTGCATGACCCAAAAAAGAACGCACTTCTTGCACACTTGTGGGATATGGTAAGTTCACAATTAAATCAATTTTCGCTTTATCTACTTCAATTCCCCTACTGGAAACCACATGCCCTAAAACAATACCTTGTTCTACCATAAAGTGACATTTTTCAAAGTTCAACACAAGGTTTGTTTCAATGCAATGTGCAAGCACACTAGATAAATTTTCCAAACAATGATTACAGGAATCGCCACACACGGTAAAATCATCCATGAAAACTTCCATGATATTCCCTATTAAATTAGAAAATATGATCATCATGCATCTTTGAAATGTACCTGGTGCATTACAAAGTCCAAAAGGCATTCTCCTGAATGCAAAAGTGCCTAATGGACAAGTGAATGTTGTTTTCTCTTGGTCCTCCAATGCAATAACAATATGATTATATCCTGAATAACCATCAAGAGAGCAATAATGAGATTTACTTGCTAGTCTTTCAAGCATCTGATCAATAAAAGGTAGAGGGAAATGGTTTGTCCTTGTCATTGAGTTCAGCTTGCAGTAATCAATGCACATCCTCCATCCACCCACCACTCTTGTCGGAACAAGTTCATTGTCTTGGTTATTTACCACTGTCACTCCTGACTTTTTAGGCACAACTTGGACAAGACTGATCCATTGATTATTTGATATGGGATAAATAATCCCAATTTCCAAGAGCTTCAAAATCTATTTTTTTTTACCACCTCCATCATCTGAGGATTTAACCTTCTTTGGGCTTCACGGCTGGGTTTGAAATTGTCCTCCATCAATAATCTATGCATGCACATTGATGGATTGATTCCCTTTATGTCCATTATTGTCCACCCAATTGCCGTTTGGTGTTCTCGCAACACCTTCAATAGCTTCCCTTCTTGCAAAGTAGTTAAGTGGCTAGCAATAATAACCAACAAGGTTTCATCATCATCCAAATAAGAATACTTTAGATGACTTAGGAGAGGTTTTAACTCTAGCACCGGGCCCTGCACCACAGAAGGTAACAACTTTGTATAAGAAGCCGGTGAAATTAAGCTCTTAATTTCATACCTTTTTGAAATAGGCGGTGAAGATTGAAGTTCCATCATTGTCTCTTCAACATTAAAGTTTAGCGGCACAACTGAATTATCTTCCTTCAAGCCTCGTCTCAGCCCAAATTCTAGCTCATCCATCTCTAACAACTAGAAGACTTCTTGCGCAAAGCTGTCAATAACATCAAAGGCACAAATAAAATGAACATCATTATTTGGGTACCTCATAGCTTCATAAATATTAAACTTGACAACTTCACCATCGAACTACATTGTCAGGTTTCCATCATCGACGTCAATCTTGGTTTTTGCCGTTTTAAGGAATGGACGTCCTAGTAAGATTGGTGCAGGACTTACTGAATGACTATCCTCCATATTCAAAATATAAAAATCAGCTGGAAAAATCAAGTCATTGATTAACCCTAATTAAGGCATAATTTAATAGGTAAATTGTGTTAGTTGAATAAAGTAAACTAGTCAAAATAAATCAAATTAGAGTTAGTGTGTGAATAAAGGATAATGTATTAATTGTTGTTTTTTTCAGGGTTTTGTATGTCAAAGCTACAAACTACTGGGGAGCCAATTGCATTAAAGCTACAAACTACTGGGAGCCAATTATCAAAGCTCAAAACAAAGGGGGATCAAAGAATTCAAGGCCACCTAACAAGACTTTCATGCCACCAAACAAGACTTTTCAAGGCCACCTAACAAGATTCAAAGCCACCTAACAAGACTTTCACCCTCCCTTGTTGCCTATAAATACCACCCCTTAGGACTTGTAAAGCATTCATCTTTTGGTAGTGGAAAACCCTCCAAAAGTATTATTGCTTTCCTTATTGCTTATAGCTTTCTTTAAGTATT